>JAGFZM010000007.1:2642271-2700838 GCA_017657215.1 Limnothrissa miodon | reverse complement strand
TGTGTGTGTGTGTGTGTGTGTGTGTGTGTGTGTTTCTGTCTGTCTGTGATAGAAAGGGAACATGAGGAAGGGTTAAATTATACACAAGGCAGAGAAGATGACTGACAGAAAATGAATGGACATTGTGTGAGTGTGAATGTGTGCATGTACGTGTGTGTGCGTGTGGACATACTCTCATCTGATGTCTGACGGCTCTCTGGTTTATTTGCCCATGTGTGGAACAGCATGGGGGCTGCCAGGGTCCTGTTTTATTGCCTTGTGTTGTTTTGACAGCTTTATTAATGACTCCCCCTCCTCCGCTACGCCTCACGGAAAGATGACATAGCAAGGTGGCGTTGTGCATCTTAAGTCCTGCCCGGCAGATATGCCTGGGCTCTGTGTTGGTAGTGGTGTTGGTGTTGACATAGAGGTTTGGAGACGCTCCACCATCCATCCCCTTTGACTCTCACAGCCAAACACAAAGCTCTTCCTTTGGATTGCTCCTGGTAGAAATAAATGAATCCCTGGAGTGCCAAGAGTGTGGAGCGTTTGAAGGTCATTTGGTAACGAAATCACAATGGCACCCCCACCCCCACCCACCCTAAACAGTCGCTCCTCCGCTCACTCCGCCCCAAACGCAATGCCCCCTCCTTCTCACACAGTGTCTCATTGCTGGCTGTTACTCTGTAATAACACATGAGGCTTATAATCCTCAGTGCACAGTAATGTCATTTGTTATTTGATTCTCCTGACACCCTCAGCCAGTATGATGTTACATGTAAATGTGGCAATGAGGTCAAAATGTCCAATCACACAATAGATTGTATAGGCAGGTTTGATATCAGCACAAATCTTGCTGTGATTTATTGGTATATTGATCACTCTTGTGGAGTATAGTGTAAATAATGGGAGCGCTGTTTGTCATAGCAGAGCCCTGTTGTTGTCTCTTGTAATTGCTGTTTTGTATTTGGTGCTGCTACACTGTGTTATGACAGTTTAAGCATGGCATCGGTTCTGGCAGGCCACTGAGTGAAGCCAAACTGTCAGCCGATAGCTCAGACGACTGCATTATCGTGTCGATCAGCAGACTACCCTCTGCTACCTCGTTGGCTGAGAGGTCGTCCCATCCTGCTTTTAAGCTGCTCTAACATGGCTGCTCCTTTAACCTCTAAAATTGCTACTTAATTTTTGCAAAACCACTCCACAATTTACCTCAAACCCAACTCCGCCTCATTATTGACATTATTGACATTGTCATTGATGTTTACTTTGTTCTGTTGTGCTTGTGTGGATCTTCTTTGTGGCTCTCCCTGCCTTAGGCTCCACATGTTTGCTCAAGGAAGGGCAGGGAGGTCTACACACCACATGTAACTTGCAAATATCAATAAAACAGTTTTGACCAAAGTGGTCCTTTCTGAGATTCATTTATGTCATGTGAAACCATTCTATTGGAAGGAAGAGTTGTGTGACTGAGTGTTGCGTTCCTCACGCAGGTCTGCGTCCGGCTCTCGGAGGAAGCGGAGATATAGGTGAGACAATCACATGTTTCGGAGACTCTCTAAGTAACAACGAGGACCTGTCACCATGGAAACAAGGAGTGTTAGCTTTAGCACTCCTCTTGGCCCCCAAGAATATCCTCCATGATTTTTTTTGGTTAATTTTATTTGTTTGTGTGTCAGTTGTTTCTTTGTTTGTTTGTTTTGGTGGACTATTGTCCAAGACCGCAAACATTTTCATTCCATTTTAATCTGTTTCTGTGGTGTGACAGTGTGTAACAGTTGGTGTTCATTTTTTTCCCCATATAGATCTGGGAGCCCAAAGAACAAACACAAAGACAAGAACAAACAAAGAAAACGGTGAGCACACTTATTTCCTGCATCAATACAGACCGAGTTGTTTTTTTTAGTTGCCTTTAAATCTCCCGTTGGTGCTCATTATTCCCTTATAGCCAGCAGTTAATCTCAGCGCTGAGTCAATAGGAATCTATAGTACAGTGTTAGCTACATTAACGCCATTCATTAAGGCTTTTGTATGGCATGTCTCATGTGCTTTTGTGCATGTGTTTATCTCTGTGTGTGTGTCTCTGTCTGTGTGTGTCTTTGTGTGTGTGTGTGGTGTGTGTGTCTGTGCCCTCAGGTCACCAGCGGATTCACCCAGTAGGAGGTCCCACCGGAGAGGAAGCTGCAGCTCTCGTAGTGCGTCCCTGTCCTCCACAGAGAGCCTCTCCAAGTCCCCCTCAAGGTGAGCCAAATTGCCCTCCCCAGCAGCACCACTCTCTCTGCCCACCGTTCTAATGGAAATGCAGTTCAAACACACATGCATGCACACACAGGGTCACAGACACATTTGCTCTCACATTCAGAAATGTACACACATAGAAACACATACCTGTGAGTGCACATACAGCTCACACACACACACATGTACAAAACACACAAACAAATACAAACACATACAGTAAAATCCATATTGTTGATTTTCCCTCCGAAGGTCATAAAGCAACCACCTGAATCTATACTAAAAAAAAAGTTTCTCACTACATAAGGCAGATATGAGTAAATAATACACAATTTCCTTGTCAGTTAATCAATCAGTTATTACTGTTTACATTAAACAACAAATAGAGAACAAATAAAAAGCCTTTGTTTAGATGACCTGTTGGTGTATTATGATTACATACATGCCATACAATTTTGATTTATGAATAAGGCCAAAATTGGCCTGTTGGCTTTTTAACTGAGCTTGTAATGCCCATTACATTTTGCCATAGCTAAATAGTAAATTACTGTAGTCATTTTAGTCCTGCCCTGAACTCTATCTTGTAATGCTTATGTCTGGCTACTAACACCACTGTCTCCCCCTTCAGGCTGAATCCGAAGCAGCGGACAGATAGCCACCGGTCCAGCCGCAGCCCGAGCCCAGCCGTCACGGCCGAGAACCCCACCACCTGGCAGAACGGCCATCACAGCGACCGCACCCGCAACGGCAAAGAGCACGTCTACAACCATGTGGACGGAGAAAAAGTGCAAGATGTATGTAGTCTCCTCTCTACCGTTCCACCACACACCTGTTGCCCAACGCCAACCCCCCCTCCACCCCCACCCTTTTCCAACACCTCCTCCACCTTCCATGATCTAATGATGTTTTACTCCTTGCCTCCCTAGAGCTGACTTTGAAGTCTCTGACCCAGCCATGTCTGTGTCGGTAGACCTGCTTCGCCTTTGTTTGTCTGTTTTTTCGTTCCGTTGTTTATTTCACGTTTCGTTACTTTCTTCTTTTCTTATGTTCTTTTCTCCCACTCTGCTCAGCCAATGCATTTGTCTCTCTCTCTTATTGCTCTGTGTGGGTAGGATAGATGTTTCTCTTGGGCAAAATATGCTCCACACCTCCCTCTAAGACAACCAGATCTGGGGACCATATGTGGCGTCTCGCTGTTTTTTTTAGCCTACTCTCTCCTGGGGCAGTAGGCAGAACACAGAGAGAAATGTGGGCAGTTGATCAGGCTAGCAGCATATCAGTCTGAATCCACACAAGAAAAACAGCACTGCATTGCTCATAGTGTGGACACATAAACGTGACGCATACACAGAATACTTTAATGAAGTATCAAAACCTGCTGTAATTAGGTGCATCAGATACAGAAGAAATGTTGTCTAAATAATCATTGAATATAGAGATACTTATGCATCTAATACATAGAAAGTGATACATCTATTGATAATCCTAATTTTTGTCTCTTCATAATATCTATTTTTTCTATTGGGTCTCAATGACATAGAAGACCTAAGAGGATAAATGATTCATTGCAAAAGCTATGCTGACATTGAACACAGGATGCCCTTGATGGACACACTAAGTGTTTGTACCAAATTGGATTTGTCACATCAATATAGCAGCGTGTGGTAGCTCAGGAATATATAAGGTAATTTATTAACTGGAAGGTCAGATTTGTGGTTCTAGCTTTGGGGCACTCCACACCAATAATATAATTCATGTTTATATGGCTCATCTTATCTCCAAATATGTTACTCTTAAACACTGATCATATCAGTGGTGTGTAATTATCTCCAGTAGAGTCTGTTAGACGGTAGGTCATTTTTTTGCTCAGAATTATTGTGCACAACAACACACACGTGGTGAATTGCATAGAAGATGCAAGATCTTCCAAACAAATTTGTTTCTCCCTGCTGGTACGTATCTACTTTGGTTCCTTGCAGTGATAAACCGTGTAAGTGTGCGTTCAAAGAGACTGATTATCATGGTACTGAATCACAGATTAACAGAAGCATCAAAGGTGAAGCTTTTACGATACCAAAATCTGTAATGTCTGATGCTCAATGTCTATGACCTAATCTGGAAACGAAAATTCTACAGAAGTGCCCCAAAATCTGAGCTGAAACAATGCACAATAGCAATGATGACAGAATAGTACCAAGGTGATAGGCATGTGGGCTACAGGCCTGAAATAAATGTACATTGGTCTCTTGAATGCTCCACGAAGTGGTGTTGCAGATTTATGGATGCTAATTTGGGCTGACTTTGCCCCAGTTTGCATGTGTTCTTACCAGGAGATTTCAACTGCTTTTTCTCTCAGACATACACACTCACACATACACACACACACACACACACACACGCACACACACACTCACTCACAGACACACACACACACTCACACTGCTTGCTTTATCCATCTCTGTTTGTTTTTTGCCTCTATTGATTTTTGAGTGATCTCTTCCCATAAATAAATGCCCAAACTTTTCTGTCTCGTTTGTGTGAAAAGCACTCAAATGCTTTGGAACTGGACCAAGTAGGTTAAATGGGTATGTGTATTACTAGTTTTCTAATTGTCAATACAGTTGTTTGAAAAGCACATGTTCTGCTCAGCGATACTGTAGTTTCCCTTTCCTTCAGATTTGGCTTAAGGATATCCAGCCATCAGGTGTCTGACAACCCCACACCCCTCCCCTCCCCTCTTCCCCTCTTTATTTTTTTTATTCGCTTCCTGTTTACTTGTCATCTTGACCTGCATGTTGCCTCTAGGTGGCAGTGTCACTTCTGTCAAACTTCTCCTTCTCCCCCTCTGACAACCAATTCTCTCTCAGTGCGTTCAAATCTGTGGGGAATGTAGGCAGAGAGGTGTCATGAACTCGCTTGTGTTTTCAAAAGGCAGCCTTGTCACCACTGATTTAAACCAATCAGGCGTTTAGGGATCACTGGGCTTAGCTGATTGCCGATTGGTTTAAAGGCAGTCGGCTTGTTTAGCAGCTTGTGCTTAAATGTAGGTGCCATGTTGAAGTTCATGAGCCCTCTCTCTCTCTCTCTCACCCCCTCTCTGTGTGAAGCTTCCCATCAAATGGGGTCTCGCCTGGTTCGTTGTGCAACAGATACTCAACTTTTGAGACGGGGTGGGATGTGGTGTGGTTGGGGAGTGCGAGACCATGCCAAATTACTCATCCTGCATCCACGCAGTCTCCTGGGTTTTGCCAGACTGTAGACTCTCAGTGGCTCAATGGCTAGCACATGTGCAGTTTCTAGGTGTGTTATCTTTCCACTCTCTTCCACATCCAAGTCTGTTCTCTTCTTTCTGTCTGTAGTTTGTATTTGATTGCGGATGTTTCTTTCTTACAATATAATCACAGTGAATGAGTGCAGTGCTACAATGTGTAAGCTATATACAGTAGAACAACACACAACAGTGACATTGGTATTTTAAAGGGACCCGAGCCATTTGGAACTGCATCTTATCTGTTTCCATCTTCAAGGGTTGGTTTCCTAAGTGGCTTACAGTCTCAGTCAACCAACTAAACTGGCTATGAATACTCCTTCCACTGCCATTATAAAGTTAAATGTATATACCGTATGTTTACGTATGAAATTTAAGCAGACCTGTCCGTTGAATTGCTACAGTCTCCATAGAGTGACCATAGCGTAGCTGACAGAGACGTACTCCAAAATGTGACTGGGGTCCCTTTTAAATGTGCTGACTCTAGTTCTCCATCTTAGCAGCGACTGCCCCCTCCACCCCCAAAACGCCCTCTCTCTTCCCCCTCTCCTTCCCTTCTTCCTCCCCCTCGTCCATTCGTGTTGTCTGTGATTCACTTCTCTGTTGTCCTGACTTGCTCTTCTTTCCCTCTGTCATTTGCCAGAGTCTGCATGCCCTCTGCCTTCTATCCCTCTGTAGCAATTCTACTTGTACAATGGGTTTCATTCTACTCCATATGAACCTCTATTCACAAACCTTAACCTCCCTCTCCCATTTGATACCACCGTGGCTATTTTGTTCAAGCGAAAAAGACAGCAAATGATGTAGAGTGTTTTTAGTTTCTTTCTTTTTGAAAAAAAAGATGATTATTCCCTCTGTTGCGAGATTCGTCTCTGTTTCTTTTTTTGTTTGTTTGTTTAAATTATTTATTATTTTCTTGTTTGTTGGTTAAAATTTTCACCTCTTAGTTCTGTTTGTTGGTTTGTTTCTCTCCTTAGTGTCAGGACCACTCCTTAGCATTGATACTAAAAGAACTCATTGTCTTTTTTCCATTCCGCTGCGGAGAACTTTCCTTTCTTCTTTTTTTTGTTTTTGTTTTTGTTTTGTCTTCCTTTTTTCCTTATTTTGTTGATATTGCATACGTGTCTGATTGAAATGGAAGGTAGGTAACGCTCTGCCTACGCACGTGGTATTTATGCAGATGAGAATGTGAGAAGCACCCTAGCTTGACTTCAATGTCTCTCTCTATCTCTTTTCTTTTTCGTTTATTTATGCTAAAAAAACAGATTACTCTTATAATTATGGTAGTTTTCTCTCAAAATTCCGACTCCTTAAATCTATCCTTTTTACCTCTCTTCCTTATCTCTCATGCTGAAGTGTCCAGCACATTACCCTTCTCTCAGGTCCATGCTCTTGTCCACCTCCATCTCTGTTTTTCACACTCACTCTTTCTCTTTCTATGTCTCTTTCTTCCGTTTGGGTAGAATGTATTCATGTGTGCTGCATTTTCTGTTCCTTGGTGAAATGGTACATTCGTCCTATGATTTTTAACATATTTTTTAGTTTTATTTTGTTTGGTGCGTGATGCCCATTTCTGTCACATGTATCAGGAGTTTTTTTGTGTGTTCTTAGTGCTGTAGCGCTGCTTTTTTCCTGGGGTGGGTTGGAGTGTTTCTTGGGACAGGGGGAAAAGGCTTTTCTAAGTGTTTTAGAAATGCACATTGCAGGGTGTCAACTATTGGATCATCTCATCAGAGACAGAGACGAAGTACTTGTGGTTTCACTCTGTGAAATCCTCTTAGTTCTTTAAATGATAAATCTTTAGTTTATTTGATATAGGCTTAGCGACACAGACAAAGCAAATAAGGTAACATCAGTTGAAGCTAAGCAAGCCAGACAGATGTTGCATCAGCAACACAGACACATAAGACTAGTGTTTACCTGCCCCTCTGTAAGATAAATGTTTTGAGTTTCTAAATATCCACACCGAAAGCAGTAACATCTGAAAATGAAGTACATATGGGTACATATTTGAGAGAGATTATAAAATAGAATTTTAATAACAAAGAACCACTGTGAACCCTGATTTCAAAATATCCATACAGAGAACACCAGCAGTTATATTCAGATGTAAAGAAGGCTTCTGGTGAGACTTTCACATCAGGAAGCTTGTCCCTAAATTTTAAGTCAAGACGGTGCTTACTTTAAAATTTTTAATCAAATGACCAAAACATGTCTTCTGGATAAGCGCTCAGTATTAAACTTATAAGACAGTCAGCAGATTTTTCACCTGTGGTTCTTTAGTCAAATACTAATTTCTGAAGGGACGTAAACCAACACCTTGTCAACCATACATTCTCATCCTTTTATTTGTTATAAGAGCTATTTTAAAGTAAGATATTCAGTTAAACATTATGATGAGACAATAACCGATTTCACTACATCGAAGGATTAGCCCAGATCACTAAAATTAGCCTGGAAATTGATCAGGACAGTGAATGAAGTAAAAGCTCTTTTGGGGCAGGAGAGAGGACAGAAGGGACCTGAAAACTGCACCAACAATATCTTTTAGTATCAGCATTTTCCCCGCACATTGCAACTTTTTTCTCTTAAGTTTCTCCTATTTGATTTTATTTCCATGCATTGTCTCATTGAATCACTGCCAGGGAAGGGTTTTGTGTCTTTTTCTCTTGCATTTTGTGACTCTAATGATGCACTTATGTTGCCCCACTTTTCCCTTTTCTTCATACCTTACCTACTAAAGGAGGGAATACCACTTTATTGGTAAGTGGATGTTAACCAAAAGGGAGTTAAACAGTAACGATTAAAAAAAATCAAAGGAAATGGGTCGCTGTTCACATCTCAGCAATTGTCTGCAGGAAAAAAAAATCGACAAACAGAAGTTACTCTTCAGTAAAAGACGATTTGTTTTCTGATTCGACTGATTCTATTATTGTGACTTTATTTTGTTCCTTCCATTTCTGTGATGTTCTGTCAAGTTGTCTCTTTTTGCGTTGGTTTCACGTTTTTTTTGTTTCGTTTTTAGCCATTTTCTAAAAATCGAAGACGTCCTCCTTTTCTACTCTACAAAGTCTCTGTTGCTTTCTACTCTCTCTTCTCTTCCTGATCTTAGATTTGTTTCACAGTTTTACATTGTTTCCCTTTCTTCCTCTTCTTATAATATTTCTTTTTGTTCTTTGGGGATTTTGATTTTCTTCGACTCATTATGGTTTTGCATGCCAAGTATTGCATGCGCTGCACCATAGAGGACTGTCTATAAGCCATATTGAGAAAATCTTAGATCTTTTTTTTTTCTTTTTAGATATTTATCTTTTTTTGGAAAATGCACCATAGCGCTTCCCCTCATCCTAGGAGACATTCTAAGGCCCTTTCTCTGTTTTTTTTTCTTTGTTTTTCTTTTTCTTTTGGGTTTGTTGGTTATCGTTTCTGCACAGAAGCTCCGAGCGCTGGCCACCTGCTCACCGAGCCTGCAGACATCTCCGTCGGCCCAGCTGAAGGAGGCCAGGCTCCGGGGTATCCCTGCTAAGAGCCCCGGGGGAGCCCAGCACCACCACCACCATCACCACCACCATGGGCAGGCAGGAGACGCCCCTCATGGGGACGACAAGCAGCCAGGGTCAGGCAGGCCGTCACGAAGACGCAGGGGCCGCCACCGGGCACAGAAAAAAGCCTCTCATTCGCTGGGCCACAGCTCTGACTCCGCCCACTCGCAGCACAACCTGCCCACCAAAGGCAAAAGCTCCCATCAGAAAAGGTAAGCTATCTTACTCTTACTGCATTAACTTAACTAAAGCATAGTGTTTGCTAGCCCAAGACAAAACATTCCAAGCTATGAGATCTTGATGTGACTAGGTAAGAAAGAAAACTTACAGAGAGTAGTGTGTTTGAAATATAAAATTGCATTTCTTTTCTGCGCCATAGAAATATTCAGATTTTTTGCCTTTCCATCAGGTCTTATCTTTATGGACTTGAAAAACTACAAATGTACACTATACAGGCCACCGTTAAAAAAGACTACTCTTTCCCTCGATCAGGACGAAAGGTGCTCATTCGTCCAAGCGCCAGCACCGCGAGCGAACGCACCGCTCCTCATCGCCATCTCCGTCGCGGCACCGCCACACGTCCGGCCGAAAGAAGAGCAAGTCGCGCAGCGGCCTCCGCCAGCGCAGCAGCTCCTGGAGCAGCCGCCACTCCTCCTCGCCCTCCAACTCCCGCGAGCGTGCCACCAGCAAGGGCTCACCACACGCCCGCCAGAACACCTCAAGGTGCCTCCACCACACTGCATCACACCACACTGCCCATACAGTACCACACCACACCATCACAATATAAACAAATATACTAAATGAAATGCACATTGATAAATTAATGCAGATAAATAAATTATTTTTAATTATTTAAACATACTACTCTATTTCCCTGTTCAAGCTCAGTGAATAATGGCGCACTCCTTCATTACTGTACATAGCCTCACATAACCTGTAATGCCACACTAAATCAAACCAAATAAGGGATATTAATGTCTGCATAGAAAGCACTAATATCTGTGATGAGAGACCAATATCACAAAAGTATTTACAAGACAAGATGGAGGCACAATCGTGCTTTTTAGAAGATCTTACTCTAAACCATCTGGTTTATTTTGAGTAACTGGGTCATTTAAAATGTAGGGTTGGTGTGGGACCCGTTTGTTTGAATGAGTTAGCTTTGACAAATCCACAGTTGCCTCAAGCTTTCTCGATCTACCTTCCTACCCATGTGTTGTATTGTCTGTTGTTACATTGCCTGGCACTCTGCTGTGGGCTGGTACAGTAGTTGTTGAGGTGGACTGCATTGGACTGCACTGTGCTCATAGCGTGATGTTGGATTTGTTGTGCAGGGACAGAGACAGCGCGCACCACTCAGACGAAGAGAGCCGGGCACGAAGGCGCTCGCGGAGCTACTCGCCCATACGCAAGAGGAGGAGAGACTCTCCCAGCTTTATGGAGGCCAGGAGAATCACCAGGTAGGGTGTCAGAAACACCGCTACACTTCACACGCAGCCTTCCACACACACACACACACATACACATACACACACAGGACATTTGTAGTCTTTCCACATCTGTGAAAAATTGATGAACGGCGAATTGCACCAGTGACGCCATGTATCTGCAGCGAGCTCTAGCCCTTCCTTTGGGATTTGATGCAGTGTAGTTGCGCTGAGCTATGTGGTAGCGCTCGGTTAGCACGAAAGCTGAAAGCGCAGATTAGACACTGATCCCCATCTTTTCACTAGCAAGAGCAATACTGCCATCTATGGACTGGAACTTGTCAAGTCCATGTTGCCTTCAGCTGAACTGGCTGTCCACACTTGTTTATCCACTAGGGGTCATGGGATGACAAAATTTGTTTTTTGTAATAGAATGGAATCTATTTTTTTCTGTTTCTCTAGTTCTTGTTCTCGAGATGTGCTTTTAAATAGTTCCGATGTATTTTGTTTTTTTTTATTTCAAATGGTTTGGATGTATTTGTCATGAGTTGCAGTGTTCCCTCTCTCACTCCTGCATTAAGGTTCCCCTGAAGACAACAGATGGAATGCTACTGAGCCACGAGCAAGGTTACCGTGGTAACTGTTGCTGTGCAGCAGGATTCTCCTAGCGCTCTTCTCCTGAATCTGCTTGGCGAAGCAGCTAATGCCCAGACAGCCTCCCCAGAGTACAGCTCTCTCTCTCTCTATCCCTCTCTCTCTCTCTCGCTCTTTCTTTCTCTCACTTTCTCTCTCTCAGTCTCTCTGTTCCCACCTCACATGCTGTGTTTTCGCTCCCTGATCTGTTCTCAGGCCACTGTGAGAACATAACTCTTCAGGCTCTTTCACACATATTCACTAATGCTGGTCCATATTACTCCAAAAGCACTATCAAGAGGCCACATTCTCACTCTCATCACACCATCATTATTTTTTCTTGTCATAATTTGGTTGAATGCAGTAATCAGTGGTTATTATTGTCTCTTACTAATCAGTAAAAACAAACAGTAAAAACTCAGGCCTCCGTGATAGTGCTGGAACTGCAAGCAAGTTGCATAGATGAACACTAGCACAAACAAACTGGGTGTGGTCTAACCTAGTAGGATTTCCCACTTTTCCCCTAACAAGTCTGAGCCACATAACCTGATGTCAGTGCTGCAAGAGTCTGCTTCTGCAAATGATCACCTGATAACACTGTATCTGTGTGTGTGTGTGCGCGTGTCTGTATGAAAGAAAGAGTTTGTATGCATCTCGGTGTGTAAATGGCAACACTAACTAATGCTGCTAATCTTTTTCAGTCTGACAACTAATTACCTTTCGAAAGACACCAAACACGCCCTTGCTTCTTTTATGACTGAACAAATTACCCTTGAGTCCTGCCTGGCATTACTTTTGTGATGAGAGATCATTTTTATGTTCTACTTTGTGTGTAACACTGTACAGCATTGAATTCCATTTGAAAATGATTTCAAAGGAAATGAACCTTGACAAATCCGAATCTCCAAAGAGCCAATCTTTAATGTGTGGCAGTTTAGGGAAATTTGTTCAGTGGCTAAAGGAGTCTAAAGTTTTGAAGTTTATCTGCCATCACTTACTCACCCTCTCTCTCTCTCTCTCCTTCTTTCCCTCATGCCTCCTTCCCTCTCAGCGCCCGTAAGCGGCCCATCCCATACTACAGGCCCAGCCCCTCGTCCTCCAGCTCGGGGAGCAGCCACAGCAGCTACAGCCGGAGCCGCAGCCGCAGCTACGACAGCTACAGCAGCTACAGCCGCAGTCACAGTCGGAGCCGCAGTCACAGTCGCAGCCAGAGCAGGAGCCGCAGCCGCAGCAGGAGTCGCTCCCGCAGCCCCAGCCAGCCACACAGCTACTACAGCCGCAGCAGCTATGGCAGCCCTGGCTTCTGACCTGGAGAGAGATGGGGAGAGATAGAGAGTGTGTGTGAGAGAGAGAGAGGGAGAGGGAGAAAGAAAGGGAGCTGAAAGGATGACCTTTTACAAGCCACTTAAGAATGACATGACAGAGGGCTAAAAGAGAGTGCCTGTTGGGAAGGGTGAAGGGGGGCGAAGCAATGTACTTGGTTTATACCATCCAGTTTTTCTCCCTCTCTAGCTACATCAGTCGAAGGGCCCAGTTGGAGAGCCATCTTATCCCACCTGTGTCATTTGGAGAATCACAGCCCTTTCACTGGTCAGCTGCTCGAACCGTCCAAAGGACTTCGTCCAAGAGCCTTCATCCCCAAGGAGCACAGTCTGGTCTGAAAGACCAAACGTCTAGAGGAAAGCTGCACAAAAGCATTAAAACTGAATACTAGTCTACATTACTTCCAGCAATAGCTACATTACATCAAGCCTACAGCTGGAGTGGGCTAAAGGATTGTTAGAACAGGAACAGTCTTACCATAAAGCCCTGTACATTCCCCTTACCAAATGGATATGGCACTAAAGTCTGACCCATTCTGATGTCTTTCTATTGGTCTAGCTATCAAATGAATTGATGTTGAGTCAGTGCAGACTGAAAAATCACCAAATTGTTATTTTTATTGTTTTTTTGTATTATTATTATTATTATTATTATTAATATTATTATTATTATTATGTTTTGATGTTGTGGAAAAGTGACACCATGTGATTGAAATCCTGAGAAATGTGTCTCTCCACAGCAGCATCATCCTATCCGACTGCCTATGGAAAAGTACTAGAGACAGCCATCTGAAAATAGATGGTTTTATTTGACGTGTGGAAACATTCACGTGAAGTATTGACTTTGTCAGTGGCTTTGTATAGTATGCAACACATGCACACACATGATTTTTTTTAATGGCTGGAGAACAACAAAAAATAGAAGCGCATTCCTTCGGATCCTTCTTCATAGGAATGGGCTTGCCTGCTTGATTATATGAATGGGAAACAAAACAAAACAAAAAAAACGCTGAATCATGCTCAGATTTTTTTTAATGAAAAAAGTATCGCCCCAAAGACTGTTGAGCTATGAAATATCTTCATAATGAACAAAAAGCAAGAACAAGTAGATTTAGAAGACTGATTATTTATTGAAACTTTGGACAGTTTTTTTGTGTTGTTTATTGTTTATTTTATTTATTACCATGTACCATATGTTATGTAAGGGTACTAAACTGCAAGTTTGGGCTGTAAACTATGCACTGTATATCCCATGTTATTTATTAAGAGGCTTTGTTTGTGTGTGAGTGATAGAGAATGTGTGTGTGTGTGTGTGTGTGTGTGTGTGTGTGTATGTGTGTGTGTCTAAGTGTCTTTATAAAGACAAAGCATGATGCATCAGATATGAGGCTGCTGCTTACAGTGGAAGCACCCAGTCAGTGTTACATGTCCTGGGGTCAAGGCCACCTCCTCCTCCCCTCCCCCCTAGCTCCCTAGCCTAACCAACCAACCACCATTCAGCACAGTGTTGGTGGTGGTTTGATAGCCTCCACCCAACCTAACTAACCATGATTCAGCATTTCTGACAGAAGTGTGGGTGGTGGTGTCGGTAGCCTTTATCCAACCTAACTAACCATCATCCAGCACCTGGTAGAGGCATTAGAGGTGAGGGGTTCTGCTTTTGCACCATCTTACTATATGTTATCTTACACTATTTAATTCTTGATTTATTCCCCACACCGAGCCCCCATCAGACTGGACTGTTACACTGGGTGAGATGACCACAAATTAAGGAACTGGGGTCCCCTTTTCATGACAGCATCCGTGCTGCACCCACCTGTGCTGTAAAACCGCTGGGACAGTGACGGTGTAATCCATGTCATCTTGTTGCATTAGTGCTGTCAATACCAATGTGGCACCCAAAGGTGGAGGACTTTCTGGTGATACATGCACTTCTGTAGGCCTACCTTTTCCGTCCATATTTATTTATAAAACTTATTTCTGGCTTGTTTATTTATTGTTGTTATGTATTTATTACTTATTTATTTTGAATATATGTGTATTTATTTATGTATTTACCTATTTATCAACCTTTAGTTATTCACCGAAGAAATCCACAATGTGAAGTGGTTTATGAGTATAAACAAACCAATGTGATCACTGATTGCTTTGGTAGGCTTTTAAAAAAAACATGATTGTTATTATTTCTTACTTTCTTTATAATGCAGTTGGACTTGAGAGAGAGGTTATGCATATGAGAAGATTTTGGTACAACTGTCTGCATAACAGTGCTGGTTGGTTAGCTGGAGGCCCATTTGGACTTCCTGCATTCATGCAAACCTGCACTGGTTACATATTCTGGAGAAGATCATGTTTATATACCTGGGTTATTCATTCCAGAACTGTCTGTTGGTGGCAGGGTTAGTTACACTCAGTTCAAAGTTATAACACATTTTTCCACTCCAATCAGATTCTTCCACCCTTGCCAAACCTCAAAAAGATGCGTGGGCTCGTCCACATCAGTGGAGTAGCAAGTGGCACTAGATAACAGTTGCCATGGCTATGTTTTTATTTCATTTTTGTATTTATTTATTTATTTCTGATTGTGTGAAGGCCTGCATACTGCTCTTATGTGGGTGGTGTCTTGTCAACAAGCTAACCAGCTTTTCCTTGGAAGTTTGTACTTCACTTGTGTAACAGCATGAAAGGGAAAGCCCACTAGTTCAGACAACAGTGTTAACGTGTCTAACATATGTTTCAGAAAAAAGTGGAAGTGCAATCAGGGAACACCCCCAGTCTTCCTATAAAAAACATCAAAGACCCTTCCTCCTTCTCCATGTGTTACATCAGTAATGTAACTATGCTCAACTTTGTTTAATAAATAATCTTATCTTTTCAGAAATGAAAACCAAGCCCTACCCTTGGGATTGTATAATACTCAGTAGATGTAGTGTACTAGTTATTATTACTATTATTATACAGAACAATAAAGTATGTAACAATGGAAAACCACCTTGATCTGCTTGATTGTCCTTTGTGTAATGCCAGCATTTAGCTCTAGGGGGCACTGGGGTTTCTTTTTCACACTTCTATCAGGATTCCAATATATTTCGTGCATGTGCATTTTCATCTTTTTTTTGTCTGTACAGTAAGACTAAGGTAATTTATATTGTTCTTGTATTTACACAAAACCTCTTGAATCTGGAAAGTGCCAGTGACGCTTTATTCAAATGTAGCATATATTTTAAGGCCCCTATGCCTGTCCATATGACACAGTGGTTTGTTCTGTAGTAGTTATATTTTAGGCAGAAAACTGGTGTGAGGAAAACAATAGTCCTGTTGTTTGATGTTGTGCTGTGTTGGTAGGTATGAGGACACAACTCGGTACAACAAATAGCGAATGAGTGAATGCGACAGGTGTAGCCTACTCATACAGTGTACCTGGTGTGTGTGTGTGTGTGTGTTGGGCGGGTGTGGGGTGGTAGATCATCAGAGAAGCCATTGGCATGAAACATCGGGCTAGCTGCCAGGCTCTTCCTCCATGCCAGTATCCCAGGCTGTCATCCCTCACCTCCAATGGCCTGACACCAGGGGGATAATGACAGTGTCCAGAGACAGCGAAACTCTCATGCCCCTGGCAGCGCTTGGTCAGCAGCACAGTGTGCATATTCTCTCTCTCTCTCTCTCCCTCTCTCTCTTACACACACATAGGACTACATATACATCCACATACACACACATGCTAATTCACATACATACTGTATGTGGATGTACACACATACGCACCCTATGGCAGCTGTGCAGCGTTATGTATATGCTAATGGAAATTCAACAAAACCTTAATGAAACACGTATGTGACAGTAGCTAGGCAATGCCAATGATGTTGTGGGATCTGCCCAAAAGCACATAGAACATGCAGATGCAACATTCATTACATAGTGTACTTGCAGATGAAAGCCTAATGTGCAGTGCAGTACAGAGATCCAAGGATATGTCAGAATTGATCATAAAAGGATCATTAAAAGTATTTATGACCTTTTTAATTATCTGCATGTGATCTAAGTAGGCCTAATTAAGGGGTGAGTTTATTCGTTTTTTTAAACATCCATTGCGGTGTAAACATTTTCCAAACAATATATTGTGGCCACAATTAATTTCTTTTTTTGACCATGTCATCAGAGGGGCTCCGTAATAAAACACAAAAAATGTATGTCTGCATGATCTGTATTCCACATGCCTTGGCCCAGATCGACATTATTGATATTTACGATTTTCAAGATACTAGCCTATTGATATGTTTTGCCATTTTTCTTATATGAACACATTATACATCATTATGAAGCTCTTGAATAGTTATTATATATTATATATTATATAATACTGATAAAAGAGTTAAATATGCATTTAGTGTAAAATAATCCATATAATGACCTTAAAATTGCAGCCAAATAGGAAATATTCATAAAATACGATATGAACAATGGGCATGGCAGGAAGAGATCCACATTTTTCCTTCAATACTAAAGTTACAGTGGTATTTTCTTGTAGCCCTGGCCTCAATGTTTAAAATTAATAAAACTAATTTCAACTGAATTGATTAAAAAAAATTTCCACAGAACCAGTTTAAGAATTAAGTGATTTCTACAAAACCAGTTGAGAAATTAACAAATTTCCACTGCACCGATTGGAAAGATCTAAAATCAGACACTGTTACTATATACAGTTATTATATTCATATGTAGTTATCAGAAGTATTTTGCGATAATCTGTTGTTTTGTTGTGTATTAACCTATACACAACAAAACATAAGGAGACACACATGTTCACCATTAAGTTTTTCTTTTCTCTTTTAAAGAGGGGCTAAGCAACGTTCTGTTTTTCTCTCTCACAAGCTCCCTCTAAAGACTGTATTGCATTGTATTGCACTGTATTGCACTGCATTCTATTGGAGGCGGACCGCGCTGCTGAACATTGCAAGTGCTTTATCTACCGCTATTGGCCACGGTGGCGCATTCTACAAGGTTCGTTCGCCGTGTAATGACTCATTTTAGCATCCTTAACAGTATGAAACGGATTAATTAAATGAAAAATGTTGCATAGTGGGCCTTTAATTTACAGTAAATTGAAATTAAAGGTTGTTTGATAGTTTGATCAGAACACAGTGTTATTTTAGTTTTAAAATAATATTGAATGATAATTAATTGAAACAGGAGACTGTGTTTATACAAAAGGGTATTTATTCACCTAAGATAACTATATAGCTCTGTAGACCTAGTAAACTTCATATACTGTAACAAACAACAACACATTTTTCCAAGCATACTGTACAAAAGTCATCATCTGCAAGTCAGAATCACTATCAGAGGAAACACCTTCTTCATAAGAGAATGAATCTTCCTCACTCTTCTCATTCTCATCGTTCCTTTCTATCCTCTCAAGAATATCAGATCTACTGGAGTTCAACTGGCATGATGTCAGCATCAGTCCATCTAGGCCCCATCATTCAATTTTCATCAAGTGTTCAACCATGCCCTTCAATTTGATCTGTTATACTAGGTTTAGCAATATGAGTCCGTTTCAAAAAGGTCAGTGAACCTACTGTTTGTGGACTTCGGCTTTGCGTTCAACACTATCATACCAGAAATCCTTACTGCCAAACTCTATCAGCTCACTGTATCTCCTGCTATATGTCAATGGATTTCCAGCTTCCTGACAAACAGGAGCCAGCATGTGTGTTTCAGAAATACCCCATCTGCATGAATGACAATCCGCACTGGTGACCGCAGTGCATACTTTACCCACATACTGGGTGCATACCCACTGCTGTTCTACACAAATGACCTACAACAGATATGTCTCAAATGTGGGCTCATTTGAGTTCTTGGGATGAAAAAGAACGACAGGGGTGTACGTGTGACAGAGATAGCACAGAGATAGCGGTAGTAATCTGAAATCTAAGTATTTGGGTTTATTTCAACATTTTAATTGTGATCACATCTCACATGTGTGTTTTCTAATCTGCATGTGTTTTGAGTTTCGGAGCACGTTTCTGATATGCAGCATGTTTTCCTAAGTCGTTTGTGTTTTGTCAATTTGCACGTGTTTTGTTGATTTGCATGTGTTTTCATAAGTTGCACGTCGTTTGCCTCTGTCGGCCACCGTACTTTTTACCTGACTACTCCTGTGGGTTTGCTTTTTGGTGTATATAATTGAACGTTATCCTCGTGAAATAGTCTTTTGTTGACAAACGGAATATTTGACATTTTGGGGGACTAATTGGCTGAAGTGCGTTGAAGTGAGAGCTTGAAGTTCTGTTGACTGAGCTGAAGTGTCTGGTTGCTGCTTAATCAATAAAAGAAGATAACTTTGTCTACTGTAACCTGTCTTCCATCTTACCGATGTCCAAGACTGGAAAGAGTTAGTTTGGAGAACAAAAGATCAGGTTGCACTACTGTTACAATTAAAGATCATAGCAAGGGTAAAAACATTAGATTAGAAACACAGCTACTATATAGGCCTATATATTAGTAATCATGAATAACATATAATTGCTATTTTGGCGGTGACCTGAAAACAACACTATACAATAACAGAAACAATAGTAATGCAACCAAAATGTATTCTTATAGATCTTACGTCCCCCACTGATGCCCTTCAACATTTTTATGGTACCACCAGAAAAGATCATGGACCACATTAAATGTATTGTCTTTAGCAATATGAGCACAGACTTCACAGATAGGCTGTTGAAATTGATTGTAGACTGTCAAACGATGAGGTGTAGCCTTGAAATATTTCCTCCATGCAAAGTAACGCATATACAGGTCATTGTTCTGATTCAACTGATGCAGATACTCAGCCATTGCTTTTGGGGTGGGGAAATCATTGACGTGGATGAATGAGTCTGCAGGAATGAACTGTTCATAATTCTCCCTGGAAGGACCTATGACTATGGGCACAGTCCCGATTGCCAGTGGTCCGTTTAACTTTTCTGTCATGTAGTCTTCATGTAAGGAGTTCTCAGAAGCCAGGTAAAATTTACAACTTTTAATTGTAGAATAATATTCTTCATATTCATACTTCAGAAAATGTGCTCCTGGGACAGCCTGACCATACACAGTCACATCAATATGTTTTCTTAGTTCATAGTAATAGTAGAGTCGGGTTGATGCACCTGTCCCTGCAAAGCTATTACTTGAAATCCAGCAAACGATTTTGTCTTTCTTGGGAAGCACAAATTGTTCCTGAGTTCTCAGTTCATAGCGGGAAGTGAGATCTAAATCCCTTCTGTATGTAAGAGTGAGGTTAAACAAATTATCCAGTAATGGTTTTCTGCCAGTGTTGGTAGGAGATTAGCCATCTTGTAGTCCATTGGCAACTAACAATACAAAGAAAAAACATTTATGAACACTACTATTATATATATATATATATATATATATATATATATATAGAGAGAGAGAGAGAGAGAGAGAGAGAGAGAGAGAGGTACCATATTATACAGTCAATGAGAGGTAGCCTACTATTGAAATATATTAAAATAGCGATCAAAACACACTCACTTTCCAACAGCCAACAATAAGCAATAAAAACAACACAGACGTGATTATTTTTCACTCTCCCTCTCTCCCTCTCTCTCTCTCTCTCTCACTCTCTCTGTAATCTCTTTGATTACATCAAACAATCAGTAGAATGTAAAAAATAAACAAGACACATGCGACCATGGATAAATAAATTCCTTACCTCTAACAAAGACTATAGAACCTAAAACACATTGCCAAACGTTGTTCTGGCCAGCTCTAACCGGTTGTGGCACTGCATGACAGGCACTCTCGTTTACATCAGAAACCAGAAACAAGATAGGACAGGATAGATAAGAATAAGATTAATAATATTTATAGTGTAAGGTAATGCAATCAATTGATCATTCAACATGAAATCTAAATACATTTTAATAGTGATTACTTTTTTATATATTGCGAAAGGGGCAAACATTCTAGTCCTGTTGAGAAGCAATATCCCTTTAAGGAAATGATGCACACACCCCAAACACTGTGGGTGCAGACACACCAGGAAGTAAAGTGTGTTTTTGGGTCAGGTCAGGTGACAGGCATGTACTGCAGTTAGTGAATTATACAGTAGTTAAAGGATAGCAAAGGTAAACAGATGAAGGGGTAGTGTGTATGCTGTAGGAGGTGTGGGATAGTGAAAATGTGAAGGAAGAGGAATGAATCTGGGTGACTAGAGGAGAAGTATATGAGAAATGTCATGTGAATGAGAAAAGGAACTTTTGCTTCGCGAACACAACTGTTCAAATAAAGGCCGTATTCTACATAACAGCATCTGATAGCTCTGTCTACTCTGTGAATAGTAATACAATAATGAAATAATTGGACATGACATATATGTGCGTGTGTGTGTGTGTGTGTGTAATACTGTACATGTGCGAACATGTGTAGAGAGAGGCACAGGGCCTGAATTTTGGCGCGGGATTGCGGATATTGTGCATATGTTTTAAAAATCCCCACACCTTCAACAATTCTAATGCAGGAGGTTCCCACACTCATCCCCGCAGGTGGCGTGGTTGCAGGCGTGATCTGTCTGGAGTGCCTCGTGCCTTTCAGTAAGGTAAATGTCAGTGAAGTGTAACAATCTGATTAAATGTTCTAAATAAAATAAATTTGTTATTGTAATTGTCAGTGGGCTGTGCAAAAGTTTAAGCTAACACCCGCTTATTAACTAGGAGATTAGACTGTAAAAAAAAAGTCAACTTAAAAATTTAGGGCAGCTTGATTTTTGAGTTTACACAACACAAAAGCATTTTTAGTTGTTGTTTTTTTTTTAATTGGGACTGAACATATGGCACAATCTTATGGATCCGCTGGGCATATTAGTGTCTGCACCTGTCGCCACTGTCTGCTCATTCCTGTCAAGCCTCCTCCACATACATGACATGAATGACTGTGTGTATGTCAGTATACTTGTTAGTGAAAGTAGGTCCATGGAGATATACATTCATATAGCATATAAGGGCTGACATATGAGCGTACTTACCATATTCATCTCTCAGTGCCCTACTGTCACGCTGTGGAAACTACAGTGTGTGCATATCAAGTTGTATTAGAATGTATATTGAACGTATGTATATTTAAAAAAAGATGTGTTCAAATATGGCTCCATATCCACTGCAATCATGTTACTGATGAAAGGTTTATACTGTAATATCTAACAAAAACAACAATAACAATATTTTAACTTTTTTATTTGATTTTGGAAATGTAGATATCAAATAAGCAAAGTCTATAGATGGGTTCGTGGGGGATGAGTTGAATATATCATAGAGGCTTTTTGGAGAGTCATCCAAAGATTTCGGCACTTATGTGACCGGTCACATATTGTACTGTCCACATATGTCACAGTGGGGAGCTATACGCCACGTTGAGGTTCCAGTTATGCTGAGTAGAGTCAACTACCTTGCAACAGGCTCTTAGATTCCTTTTTGCTCCAATAATGTTAGGAAAGGAGGAGGGTTACAATCAAGGGGGGGGTAGGCACATTGTGCTTGGCTGCTGTGTTGAAGTGGGCCCTTGCCTTGGATTCCATTCTAGTGCTTGGTCAGCCGTGAATAGACATTCTAGTCACTTCTATAAATATCTGGTGGGGAGGGGGGACCAGGGAGCTTCTAGGAGGAGTGTCTACAGGGGTGGGCTGGTGGCCGTTTATAAAAGCGTCCGGCAGAGTAGCAGCAAGTACCGTTCCGGAAAAGTTCTTCCTCCAACTTCTTCCTTCAGCAAACAGCCAGAGCAGACATGGAGAGGCGTGTTCCATTCACCTTCCTCCGCACCCCCAGCTGGGACCCTTTCCGTGATTGGTACCAGGGCAGCCGCCTGTTCGACCAGTCCTTCGGCATGCCAACCCTGCCCGAGGACTTCAGCCTCTTTCCCAGCACACACTGGCCCGGCTACATCCGTCAGAGCCTGCCCACCAGCACCGCAGAGATGGCCCCTTCAATGATGCCCCAAATGCCCCAGATGCCCATGATGCCCCCTGCATCGCCCGCCTACACCCGTGCCCTCTCCCGACAGCTGAGCTCAGGCATGTCCGAGATCAAGCAGTCCCAGGACAGCTGGAAGGTCAGCCTGGACGTCAACCACTTTGCCCCCGAGGAGCTGGTGGTGAAGACCAAAGACGGTGTGATTGAGATCACAGGTGACAGACTTACTGAATAGTTTACATGTGTTTGTGATGGCATTTCGGCTTGGGCTTGAATTAGTGTCTTCCTAGTTTGTAATGTTTAGTAATGTAATGCTGGTCTGTTTCAGTGTTGGTGTGGGCACATGAACTGCATATTCACACATTTGAAAAGGTCCCTTCACATGTATTTGTGATGTCGTTTGGCCTTGGCTTGTGTTAGATTCTGGCTGACTGCTATGTGGTAATGTGAAAGAAGGCATAATTATGAACTACATATTAACATTTGGTCAGGTACCTACATGAATAAGTATACTTTTAATACAGTATAAATTAGTATACTATGTCATTACACTGGGTTGCAGAGATTGAAAGGATTTACTCTGATTTACAGCTTTGTTTGGAAGTCCAGGAAGTATGCAAGCCATGGAAAAAAGCAACAGCCTCACTTTAAACAAACAGTGAAACAAAACACTAAACTAAAAAGACTGATATGTATCTCTCAGAGTTGGAACTCGAGCATGCTTATGAGCATAAAAACTCACAAGGCATCGGTTTAGAAGCTCAGCGTTGCTCAAACTGTCTGCAGGGAGGATAGTGTTTGGAAAAAAAGCCTGCCTCTCAATAATAGCTCCTAGATTCCTGAGACATGAAACAACCCTCTACAAATCAGATACGGCCTTTGAAAGTGGCAGAAACCGTGAATGTTTAGTCTTTGCAGTAACTCTACTTCTAAGTAAGGTAATAATTGCTCGTCAAGACCTCTTGTCCTAATATGAGGACACAAGCCGCTGGAATGTCTATTAGTCTAATCCACACGTACATGAAGACAACAAGACAATCATGTTACTGTGTCTCAGGAAAGTTCTGAAAAGCTTGGGCTGAGATGACGGCCTGCCCATTTGATACCCCGATAAGCCAGCCAGACCATCTGCTCAATGTCCCGCTGGGGGAGGAGGCAGGGTGCCTGCTGTATGGGCCCATTATCAGCCCGTTGTCAAAGCAAATAGACGGGCGCAGGCGCTCCCCAGTGTAGCCTCAGGGACCTGCAGAGGGCTGGAGTGGTGGTCTGAGTTGAACATGCATGTCACCCCCCCCCCCCCCCCCACCCACCCCCTGTCCCATGCAGGGCCATGATAGTCAACTGACACATTGTTATCGCAGGCAGATAAGTTCTCATTCCCCTGCAACTGACTGCATGGACAGTCCTATACATTCAGCCATATACTGCCATTTATTTGAATGGACACAGACGTACAGTAGTCACTGACATAGGGTCTATCAGGACACAGACGTACAGTAGTCACAGACATAGCATGTCATAACAGTCTATCAGCATCAGGCTGATAACTGCCCATAGAATCAAGTGTGTCTACGAAAGCAACCCTGTTCTTCTGGATAAACAGCATGGTCATCCATTATACCACATACAGAGGCATTCGGTTAATGGCCATGGCTAGAATAGAAAGGCTTTAAATAAATCACTCACTCATAATGATTGTTTAACTGCTCTAAGTGTGCAACTTAGGTGGAACTTAAATTTGACTAAGTTAGTAGGTTTAGGGAACTATTGTCCTGATTAGAGAGGAATGTTCACAACGGTTGGCTACTCAGCACTCCTGTGACTCTGGCTGAGCTGTGTGTGTGTGTTTACTTTTCGCAGGAAAACACGAGGAGAGGAGAGATGAGCATGGATACATTTCTAGATGCTTCACAAGGAAATACACGTAAGTATTGACTATTACATGAACTATTACTCTTACAAGGGTGGGGTCAAGGGAAAATGTTTCTCTTAGCAAAATAACTGAGAATTTGTTTAGCCAGGAAAAGAATTTGAATTTATAATAATTATAATAATAATAATAATAATAATAATAATAATAATAATTCAACAATTTAATTTAATTGAATAATAAAAATACAGAACACTATATTTCTTAAAAGATCTTTCCAAGTCCTTAAGTCTCTATCATATTTCCATAGCTACGCCAGACAGCAAAGCAGATAACTTTGTCTTGTGGGATATACAATCCGTCTATGTGTCCTATTTAACAATTTACTCAAACTAAGATCTTGAAATTCATATTTCATGGCTGGGAACTGTTACATAACATTGGGAGGGAGGGCAATTCCTGTTGAGCTCTGTACAATGCTCTGTTCCATGCCAAAGTTCCTGCATGGAGTGGAACAACTGCTACAGTACTATGCTTACATGTGTTGCTTTTGCTACTTGTAGGCGATTATTATTGACACACACATACATACATACTTCTGTTTAATGCAGTGAATTATTTCTCATGGGTCTAGATATCTGCTCATAGATTGCAATAAAGTCTTAAGTATGAACAAAGTCCTAACTCTGTAAATAATAAACAAACCTAGTGGCTGGTACTGAGCCTTAGAAAATCCCAGGAAACTGCCACCGAGATTTAAAAGCATTGAAATAGATGGGTTGTTTGGTTCACAAGGACTAGCATCTGGGAATAGTTATACTTACATACTTATATGGTTACACAATTAGGAGTGACTTCTAGAAATTCCTCTTCTTGCCAGTGCTTATTGTCTTATCAAAAATCCTTGGTTTCTCTGGTATTACAGTACACATGTTTGAGTCTGACTTCTCACCCTAACTTAAAAACGTTTTTGGTCCTTTGTCGCCATCTGCAGGAAATCCTATTTGTGTTTGCTTGTAAGCTTTCTTTTATCATTATATAGGGGCTGGATTTTCTGAACTGTACAGATTAATAACAGTACACCGTATTAAAGATTAGGTTACTGCATTACAGTTGGTTGTGCAAAAATATTTGACTATATATCGTATATTAAAAAAGATGTCAACATGTATGAGAACTTTGGTCTAATTGTTTCTAAATGACACATATGTGCTTGTTGACAATGACTAATGTACTCATGCAGGACTAATAGACTGATGTCTGACTGGTGACTGTCAGCAGCAGTGGAGAAATCTGTCCGCTGACTCATGTAATGTGCCTCTGCTTTCTGTGTGCTCCAGACTGCCCCCTGGTGCTGACATTGAGAACATTGTGTCCAGCCTCTCTCCTGAGGGTGTGCTGACCGTGGAGGCCCCCCTGCCCAAACCAGCCATCCAGGGCTCTGAGATCAACATCCCTGTCAACGTGGACAAGAGTGCACTTGCCAAGAAAGAATGATCCCAATCCCTCTATCTCTGACCACACCAACTCCAACCTGCGTTCCTTCACAAACACACACACACACACACACACACACACACACACACGCACACACATACACACACACACACACACACACACACACACACACACACAGAGAGATTTAGATGAGGCACATGCTTGAATTGTACACACACTGCCAATCTCAGCCTTAATTACACATGCAGCATAGATGGTTGACAGCTCTGGAGTCTGATGCGGAGTTTGCAATATAGTGATCCTTGGGAGGAGAAAGACTTGAGGGTCACTTCCTCTGACGGCCATGCTTCTCTTCATGGGGGAAGGGAGAGAGACAGCAGAGGCCTGTGTGTATGCCTGTGTGTTTGTGGGTGTGCAGAGGTGGACAACGTACAGTTCAGTACATATTTTTTACCTGGGTCAGAATTTTGATTCTTCAGGACAAAGCTGATTCTCCTCCAATAAAACCTCATTTAACCTCATTTTACAGATTTGTTTTCCCATTATCCCATTTCGAACAAAAACAGCTTGTTGCATACATATGGAGAATAAACTTTTCCACAAAAAGTACGAGTGCTATTTCTTTTGCATGGTCAACTTATATTGTTTTGTGGTGGCGCTGGTGTAGGTGCCTTTTAGCAACCAGAGGGTTAAAGTTTTCAGCCTTGCTTCACCTGTCCCCATCGAAGTCTGAGCAATATACTGATTCCTAAATTGCTTGTAGTGTCAAGTTGACACCTTGCATGGCAGCCTCTGTCACGTGGAAGCAGAAAACTTCTATATAAATGGTGTCTATTTTTCACATTTTACCACTAAAACATTACCTTAAATGCTAACCGTAAATATATAAATTCAGTGGCCTTATTAGACTTGAATGGCTTTGCATAGATGGAGTAGCAAAGCCTATTATTCATCTACAAACAGTCATAACTGCATCAGAACAACCATCAAGACAATATGATACCTGCTTGTGTTTTATAATTACAAATATAATACTGTTCATAATGGTCACTCTTTTTTTTCCAGAGGCTTAACTGCACCTGCATTCTTCAGCATTTGCACATCATTATGCACTATACTTAGAATATTATATTAGAATGTCATGGTACTTAGAAAAACTTTGTGTGAATGTGGTGATTGATAAACGACACAAAACGAATGGTTTTGTAGTGAATAACTTAAATCACTGCGAAGATCGTAGACCTTTCTGGCTTGGACAACATCATTGGAGTCGGGCAGGCAGGTCCAGTTGTGCAAGTATGTTCTGTAGTTGGCATCATTGACCTGGATCTGGCACTTCTTTGCAAGCTCGAGATTGAGCATGTCACATTGTTTTCCTCAAGTAAACAACTTCAGTCAAAATATCAGAGTTGGGTCTGACATTGTTGTAGAAGTGGGATGTGGAAGGCAAATTGAGTCATTGGATCAGTGGAGACAGAGACTGTTGGCTGAGCGTGTTGTAAACTATCTTTGGTGGATCTTAAACAACATCATATCTGGACATCAATAAGGAGAACTAAAGCACTCTATTGAATTTGCAGTACACATATAAACCTTATTATAAAGACGATACTACAGGAGTACATTATGGCGATGCTGATCAGCAGATAGTCCCTGTCTTATGGAAGCAATTGTGATGGTCTTTCAGTTGGTCTTTTTGATGCTCACCTGTTTCCATGGCTACCGGAGGGGAAGTTCATACAATATAGCATTGACAAAGAATGAAAGAGCTGGTTAGCCGTGGGAGGAAACATAATATTCCATTCTCTAGTGCACTACCGCCGTTTATCACCTCCAGATAATACCCATGATTTGTCATCAGCACTGTAGAGTATTTTTAGCCTATAGGCTATCAGTCAATAGTGGTAAAAGGATATATGCAAGCTGGGTCTCAAAAAATGGTGCAAAGTGGTGAAGCACCAAAGTGCAGGCAGTACTTCATACAGCAAAAGGGTAGCAAGAAGTAAGCATTATAGCCTCAGACAGCACTCTGCCTAATTCCAAAGCAATATATTATATGTAAGGTGATGGGCCAGCGTTTACTGCCATATCATCACCATAATAAAAAAAATATTTTTGCAAAAATGGTCTAAAAAGTGTTTTAGTTTATTATTATTATTTTTTAGTTTTTAGTTTTAAAATCCTACAACAAAAATGTAAAAAATGCAATTGTTGCAAATTATTTACTAATGTAATGATATGCAAATGTTGAAAAGTTTATGCAAATGTTTTGAGTTAAAAGTGAGAATTGTGTATATTTCAAGGTATTAGGTCTGTGAATAACACAATAATAATCATTCCCTGCTCTTAAGTCAAAGTCAATTCCACTGACACCTCCTTGATTTACGTCTGTTGTCCTCATGTAGTCTCTGTGTGGTGCTCACAGACTGTGGTTCCTGGCCCTTACCAGCAGCTTAACTCAACACGTGTGAGCCAGCGAGGAGCTCCTGGGATAGGGATGGGCTTCTCTCATTTATTTACAGCACATTTCCACCATTTTTTTAGCCACACACTTTCACCTCTCTCAAGTGATGCAAGCTAATGCACACTCTTTCTTCTCTCTTTCACTCTCTTTACGCCCCGTCTCTCTCTCTCTCTTTGTCTTTGTCACTCTCTGTTCTCTAACTCTCTCTCTTTCTCCCTTCTCTCTTTTTCCTTCCTTTCGACTCTGGGGCTGCAGGGCCTGTCTATTTATAGTAAGGTTCCTCCATGCCTTGCATTTCCGGCATGTTCTCTGGCAGCAGTTGACAGGAATCTGGAGTGCGCTGTCACTTCTACTAGCTACCATTCCATGAGTTGACAAACCTGGAAATGAGCAGGATCCATTCAAGTTCCCAGGCTTTCTAAAACATATAATAATAATAATAATAATAATAACAATAATAATAATAATAATAATAATAAATACCCTAAAAATACTTACTCGTATCTTGTATCTTACTTAAATACCTGTAATGATAGTTTGAACTTAAACTTTTGACAAAATGACTTTTGTTCCCATTGCTTTCGGTCAAGAGTGTAATTTGCTGTGCTAAGGTCAAAGAGGCAGTGGAGAAAGCGCTAAATAATGCAAACAGACTCCGCTGAGCTCATTTATATCTAGCAGTCGAGCTCCAGCTGAGCGCGTACTACTCAAGGCGAGTCTTTTTATAGGACCTTTCAAATCCATGACTCATGACTCTCTCTCCCTCTCTCTCTGAGATAATGCCCGATTTAATAATTCAACTCCCATCCCATCCCTCTACAACCACCAGCTGCTCAGCCCCTGTGCCTCCCCACCTCTCTGGATCCATGTGGCACCACAATGGGCCGTCCTCCGACACTCCAATTGGAGGGTTCTCTCTCTCTCTTTCCCTCTCATCTGCCTCTCTCTGCCCCCCCCCCCCCCCCCCCCCCCTCTCTCCCATCGCCTCAGCTGTCAGGCGTAAGTAGGCCAGCTCTCCAAAGACCCCAATTAATGTGATCTAAGGAGGAGGTTCACCCTAGGTGGAGGGGAGATAACTCTGGCCCTGCCTCGCCTCCTGCATGCCCACCTCATACCACCATCCTCCAGACCCCCCCACCCCCCATCCACTTGGGAGTGAAACTGGAGAGGGTGCCCAATGACGTTTATGCCAGGTCATTCTGGCACACTTCAGCCTTACACATACAGTGTCAGAAAGGGCATTACCTGGGCGGAGTGCAGTTTCCCTGCAGGCAGTGTGAGATCCAAGAACCAGGGTCACTTCCGGGAGTAGGTATTAACAGCTCAGTTATTTGGACAGCTAAGTCATGAAGTCATGGAGCAATTGCTTCCGAAACAGATCACCCCCCAAGAGTGTTCTATGCATTTTAATGGATTGATTATCGTTTAACAACAAATCAAAAATTATTCTTTGTTTAACAAATTAGAAAAGTTAATAGTTAATCTTTTTGTGAGACCATTCAGCCATATGTTTATATGTTCTTTCTCAAAGTGTAACATGCAGGCATATAACTCCAGTCAGACTTTCCGTTATATTCCATTTCCATTGACAGCCATAGAAGTATTGAGGCAAAAATGTGAATTATGCACTGTATGTGCAAAGTATACTTGTCACAAGTACACTTGTGTTTAATGTAATAATCTAAACCACAACCTACTACCCTTAATACAGTACACACAACAAACTTGCCAAACATGCACAAATGTCTGTCTGTCTCTTTCTCTCTCTCTCTCTCACACACACACATACACAAACAATACAGCAAAATCAATATGTTCTGGAGAGGCAAGAACTACTTGCTCATAGATGCCCCACTGACTCCATTTTACTCAGGCAAATTGCGTATTTGACTCTAAGTGGGAGGAGGGCAGGGGTGGGGGGAGGATGGACGGTTGCTTCCTCTGTCAGCCATCTTGAAACCCGTCCAAGCTTAACACTTCTTCATGATTCAGCACTACGTCTCATTTTGTCACCGAGAGGTAATTCAAGCTTTCATTCCCCGTAAGTGCCTTATCGAACTCCTCCATTACCCTGTGTGCGCAAAGCAGTTTGTGTGTGTGTGTGTGACTTTGGGCGCCAAGGTGAAATGGGACACGATACATGTGAGTACTTATGTAGGCACACAGACACAATGCTGTTGATTTTTTATTCAGATTCTCTCTTTTCATTTGCCATTTTCATCCAGTATTCAGCGCAATCAGTTACAGACCACAGTCTTAGATCCTAATCAATTACACTGGGATTTGGGACATTTTTCTTTCAAACTGCACTCAGAACTTTGCACGACCAATAGCTTAAGGTAGAGTTTGCAACAAAAAGTTTTGTGTGTTTTAAGACGTATCGCTTGACTACACTAAACATCCCAGAAGAGTGACTTTACTGGGCAGTCAGCCACAAAGTTTTCATCTTAATCTATAATTGCCTTTGCTCCATAATCAACTCCTGACATACTTTTTCAAAGGGCTTTGGGCAATAAATAATCAGTGCTCTAACCCACTATGCATTTATAGACATTAAACAACCTGATTTATTTTCCATTCCCTTTAAAGAGACCAAAGACTTGTGATGGACAGGCAGAAAAGATAAACCATGTCAGGAGGGTGAAGTAAAGAAGAGAGCAGAAAATAAAACATACAGGGATAACTAAATGAAACAGAAACAAAATAAAAACAAAGTAATATAAATAACAACAACATTAAACAAACAAAAACATACATCATAGGCAGGAAAGTCATGGCATCCATACTCTGTGTGTATATCAATAAAATCATCCTGTGACTCTCCTTCAGAAGCCCTGTCATTTGGTCTAAAGTCCACTAGTTCTGGGAGGAAGGACATGGGCAGAAAAAGAAAGAAATTGGCGACAGTCAGAGGCCAGACGCTAAAACTGCAAGTAGCATTAGCAAAGGGAGGCCTTAACAATCTGAGTGATGGGACTAGTTGGCACCAGAGAAAGAGACACTGCTCACAAACACTGCTATGTATCTTTCTTTCTGTCTATCTTCCTATCTGTCTGTCTGCATCTGTCGTCCAATTCCCTATTGACATAGGCAGTGCCGCCCAATAAATGTTGATGTCGTGTTAAACACAAAGCTAAATAAAAACAAAAAAATAAAATTAAAAAATAAAAACATAAAAGAGCAATGGCAAAATCTCCTCCAGGGATGATGACATGGCTTACCCATCAGATCAACATCAACAGCAACACTGAAATGTGGCTAGATGAACACTATCATGTTTCAATTCATTTTTTTTATTATTATGATCATTTTTCTCTACAAGACTCACATTTAAGATTTCAGGAGACAGATGTAAGTAAGTAAGTAAGTAAGTAAAAAAAGAAGGAAGAACAAAAATGATGATAAAAAAAAGCAGTTTAAGTATTAGAAATAAATAATGGTCCGTGAGTGAGATCTTTACAGAAGCACTGATTCTAAAGAATAAAACACTTTTCAGTCTTAAATCTCACTGCATGGCGTGACAGTAGAAAGCACAAACCAATAAAAGAAAAAAATCATTCAAAGTCATTCAAAAATCATTAAACAATGTAATCATGATTACACTATGACAAACACCAGACAATACATTTTGGCTATCACTGGTGTCAATTGTTTTACCTTTTGTCTTTTTTTGTACTTCTGTTTTGTTTCATAAAATCCAAATACAATAATTGCATGTCACTGTAGCAAATATTCAGCACAGATTGTTTGATGGTCAACAATTACGATTTTAGAATAGTGTACTTAACCCAGCAGAGAAAGACGAATTTAAAATAATTTAACAATCCAATAAAACGTAATAAATAGAAAATAATCGAACGGTTATTCTAGTCATTTAATCTTCATATGAATACATAACATCTACCGTTTTAAGTTATTAAAGTCAAGCTATTGTATATAAATACATCACCAGCATGCACGATACTGTAGTAAAGACTATTGGAGCAGTTATCATCTCACACTGAGAAACAGTATAATGGACTAGTGCATTTCTTGTAAATCAAAAAGATAAATCAACACAAAAAAAAGAAAAATCACAAACCTTGAAGCTGCTTTAAGACACCCTTTCACTTTCGTTACCTTGAACGCTTCTTTCCTCCTATCCCATTATCCTCCAGTAAAGTCTGATAGTCCAGTAGAATCATGCTCATTGCAAAGATAAAGGGTTGGAAAAACTAATTTGTTTAACTACTACAGTATATATATTTTGTTTTTTTGGGGGGTGATGTTTTCCCTTTTACCATTTAATTGTATTTTAGTAGTCTTAGCTGACCATAACTAATAATAATAATAATAATAATAATAATAATGTATGTGGTTTGTTTTTAATTGGTTTGGAGTTTAAAGCTTCAAAAAAGGACTAACTAGGAACCCTTTCGATTCCACATCTCTGTACTACATCAGACACTGGGTACTTTCCATACTACCAGCCAGAACCTTCCCATTCCCTACTAGTGAGGCAACGACATTCAAGTTTTTCTTTACATAGGCCTATATGACTTGTGTCTGTGTGCGTTTTTGTGTTTGTGTGTGTGTGTTTGTGTGTGCGCGAGTTTGTGTTTTGCCCAAGCTTTAGCACTGACTTGGATGTTTTACCAACACTTTCTTTTCAATCACTGAAGTTAAAATAAAGCAGCTTCACTTTATGTACTACAAGAACAGTCCCTACGCCAGTTTGAGGGTGCCTGCCCACCCTTTGCCACTTAGTACTGACTGACTGGCACATTTCTTCAGTGGTGGTTTGGCAAATGTTGCAGATTGTTTTTTTATTATCTTTCTCTCTCACTATGATAACCTTTATTTATTATCCCTCCATCTTCTCTCACTACTCTTTTTCTCTTTTATTTTTGATCACGTCAAACTCGTGGAAAAATAAAGACTGCACCAGGAGTGGTCACCATTGGCAAACGACTGACAAAGTTCCACCAGCTCCCATTCCTAAATTTTCAATTACTTTTATTTCATTTTTTTCAGTAGCTGTTGAAGGTTGTGAACACGCGTGTTGTGTTTTTCTCTTTTTTTTTCTATTAAATGGCTAGGAACTGGGGGGAGAGGGGATTAACAATATCTTCCCCTTTCTTTCCAAACCCTTTTAGTTGTTGCCCTCACCGCCCTCCTCGTCCTGCTGGTCACTCGTCCACAGTGTGAGGTTGTCTCGCAGCAGCTGCATGATGAGCGTGGAGTCTTTGTAGGAGTCCTCGTTGAGGGTGTCCAGCTCGGCGATGGCGTCATCGAAGGCGGTCTTGGCCAGGTGGCAGGCCTGCTCGGGTGCGTTTTGGATCTCGTAGTAGAAGACGGAGTAGTTGAGCGCCAGGCCCAGGCGGATGGGGTGCGTCGGCTGCATGTGCTCCTTGCTGATCTCGTGTGCCTCACTGTAGGCCTTCTCAGACGACTCCACCACCGTGGAGCGCTTCTCGCCTGTGGCCACCTCAGCCAGGTAGCGGTAGTAGTCGCCCTTCATCTTCAGGTAGAAGACTTTGCTCTCGTGCTGGGTGTCGCTGCAGTTCTTGATCAGGAAGTTGTCCAGCAGGTTGAGCACATCCTGGCACACGGCCTCCAGCTCCTTTTCGATCTTCTCGCGGTACGCCCGCACCATCTCGATCTTCTTCTCATTGCCATCGGCCGAGGTCTTCTGCTCAATGCTGGAGATGACACGCCAGGAGGAGCGACGGGCGCCCACCACGTTCTTGTAGGCGACAGAGAGAAGGTTCCGCTCCTCATTGGACAACGCCTCGTTAAGTTCTGTCACCTGAAACACAGCAATGGAGAAAACCATAAGTTATGCTATATTACCATAAGATTGACTCCATAACACATTGCTATACTGTAACGCTATGATTCCATTACAAGAATCAATTTCAATATTAAAATGTCAAACTTTCATAGTGGTTTCTTCAAGACAGCGAACTTCATTTAACACCTACTGTATGCAAGTTCTTCTTTTTGATCTCATATCACATTCAGTATATACTGTATTACCATTAAACTGTGTGGCATCCATATCATTTGGGGTTAAATATGCTCTAACTTTATCTAAGCTTCAACAAAAAGGTTATTTAGGATAATTCTAACGGCCTGGCACTGACAGGGGGGCCCAGAGAACATTTGTAGTTCAGTTGGGGTTGTCATTTACTTTACCAGACCATGCCCAGCCTTCAATAGTTATAAATAATAGTTATAGTTTAACATTAGAGAGCATGGTACAATACTACCATTCATGGCCCCTTAGAATCATAGAAAAATATAATAGCCTACTTCTTTCACATGTCATTGTCTGGTAGGTTTCCAATATTTATCGGCACACACTACATCTTCCACAATGGTTACCATGACAACACAACATGACAGCAACAGCTGAATGACAAAATGCCAAGATACTGCAGTGCATGCCAGTTTAAAAAAGAAATGCTACCACCAACAAGTCATTTTTTACAAAAACAATGGAATCTGTATGTTTTAACTAGAAAAACCCTCTGATCTGCCACTCAAAAATAGATGAGATACAGACAGATTCAAAGCAGTTGTTATCCTTCACATATAGTCCAACTGTTTTAGACTTGAGATTGTGATGACACCACAACCAGATCAGGCCAAAAAAATCCCCTTTAGCTCCCAGAGGTTTTTGGTTTTGGACCCTGAATGGACAAAAGACAGAGAGCGACTAAGCAGCCTTGATTACTTGCTTTAAGCTGCTTTCCTCTTGCCTGAGATTTTAGCAGGAAAAAAAACACAAACTGACAGTGCCTAAATATGTGTTCCACACCACACATACCAAATAGTGCTAAAAGAAAGCATGCCAGCAACCCTTAGATCAGAGATATTGAATGCATGTCAAATTTATCCTACATGACAAGAAAGACTACCTAATTTACACCTTGTAGCTAATGTGCAGTGTTTTGTATCTGATATAAGTCATTTTGTTGACTGTACTGCTTATCTGGCCCCTGATAGCAGGGACTACAAACAAAAGGTAACAGCATACAAGGTTCTTTGGCAAAGGTGCCTCTGAATCAGCACTAGATTTTTGTGGGGGCTCTGTGTATCTGACAGATTGGGAGTGGGTGGAATGATGACTGACTCCAAGTCCCTCTCCCTCTCTGTCTCTCCCTTTCTCTCCTCTCTCTCATTCTACTCAGCACGTCCTTCTGTCCATCTTATTGTTACTCGCCATGCTTCATGTGGCTCTCAAACATATCAATGTCATTCAACCGACACACCTACATGAAAAAAGGAGTCATCCTTCAATATGTCCTCACTGCAATGTACAAAGTACACTGGAACCTGGACCATCTCTCTTCAGGGATCACTTCCTGTGAGTTGTTTGCGTAGAAAAGTACTAACAGCTATAACACACATTCCCACACACATTAAGGGCTCACCTTTGTACATATCTCACTTAAATGTCAGTTTTATACACTGAGAGAGGACATGTGGCATATATTGTCACACAATCTGTTAGTTTTGTCATGTAATTTCCTTATTACATGCATAAAAACTGTCAGAATGGCTGAATGCAAAGACAGAACCATTGGCATTAAGAGCAATTTAGATGTTTCCAGCTCTTACGGACTCTTGCAGAAAAAGAACGAGAACATTTGAGACACCATAGACCATCAAACTGGCTGCTCACGTGGACTGAATGGGGCATAGGATAAAGTGGGTCTCTGTGCCCCATTCAGTTAGTGTTGGTTGTCAGTTACTATTCAGTCTATGTTGCATACAAATTTCCTGTTCTTTTTCCTACTGACAGCACTCAATGGTCTTGTACGACAGGGTCTGCTTTAAGACCTCGACACACAGGAGTCGTCAAAGTGCAATCTATCATTGCTACGCCATCTGCGGTTTCCATGGAAACAAGGCTATTCACTTTTGTTTGAGAGGGCCTGAAAATCTCCTGCTGCTGTGTAATATCTTCAGTACTGAGAGAGAGCAAGCACGAGAGAGAGGGAGGGAGAGAGAAAGAGAGTGAGAGAGAGAGAGAGAGAGGCCTGAGATGTGGCCTGAGCCTGTGAAGGATTGGCTAGTGAAAGCGAGGAAGATGAGGATGGAAAAGGTGGCACTGGTGGGGGAGGGGAGAGAATCCATGTGTGTGGTAAGAAGAGTGTTGGGGGTTGGAGGCAAGCGACCTCCACGTGGCAATAGTAGCAGTGGTAGCAGCAGCAGCAGCAGGGTCAACAGAAGCAGCACTTAGCAGCAGCTGTGCTTATGAGACAAGATGATCCGTCATGCCACAGGGCACATGCAAGTGTGCGTAATAATAAAAAAAAAACAATGGCAGTCTTCAGTGAAACACACACTATGTGTCAATCAACAGCTTTGATGATCCTTCACCTGGCGGTTCTACCTTTTGAACTGCTAGTTGGCCGTGTGTCCGGTGCATTGTATTATCTGTGTCAGGTGCCTGGCTGGACTATGGACCCACAGCAGTGACAGAAATGAGGGGTGGAGTGGGGGGCACTTTGTTTTATGAGGGTTAAGGTCCATTAACCACGACTCACTGTTTATGTGCCATCAGCGCACTGCTCAGTCAAAGAGGACAGCGAGGGGCCAAGAAATATTTAGTGACACAGATGGACTACAAAGAGTGCCGTGAGGTCACCTGACCACAATAAAGTGACCCATCACGACACTTTCTATCAGTCACCTTACAGTTTTAGTAGTAGGGTAAATCATCATCTGTACAGACACTAGGCCTACATGAGTAGACAAAACCAGGAAATAACAAGCAGTCTGAAGAATGTCAATTTTCTGGTAAATAAGAATATAAGGTGCATTAAACATAGGTGTGTACTGTCTATATATAATGCATATAACATACTTATAAACTAGGGCTGGGCGATTAATCGAAAAATTATCGTAATTGACATTCAGAACCTAAAATCGATCAAAATTTTCCAGGTCAATTATTTCAATTAATTTCCTTTTAAAAAACACTACCGTGTGTGGAGTCACGTGACCCCGCTCTTCTACGTTATTCCGTCGACATGTCGAGCATGGAGAGCTTAAAAACTGAGACAATTGAGATCTCCTACTTGTAATATGTGAGCATATTTGCTGTACAAAACTTGTCAGTGAACTATGAGGGCAAAATCATAAAATAAATAAAGTAATCAATCATTAATCGTAATCGAGTTAAAATGTTCAATTAACCGAGATTTTCGTTTTAGGCCAAATCGCCCAGCCCTATTATAAACATGTGTGTCATACCACATCTCTTACTTTTAGCTGACTTTTCCAAGCGGTGCTATGCTATTTAACACATTCACACATTATTTAGGATATCCAATTATCAAACCAAGTCTGCCAAGTCATTTTTTGCAATGCTATTTACTGTAGCCAAGAAGTGAAGTGCACCTTAGGGTGGGGTTGTGAGATAACAACTGCAGGAACAGGTTGCAAAACGCCCCTATGGCTGTAGCTTCTGTAAGGAGGGTGAGTCACTAATCACAGAGCTCAATATTCCCTTTTCCCTGGCCAATGGATGTGGCCAACTACCTTTCCTCCTGTCCTGAGTCTGGCCATCTACAAATGGCTTGTTAATTGTGCGTCAGCAACGGCACAATAACATTCAACCTGCTGGGCTGGGCAGGGGACAATGTCTCTCGAATCAGAAATATGGCCCTAGGGATTCGTGGGCTCTCTCTGGTCTCTGGTCAGTGAGAGATAGGGCCAAATACAAAGGCACGATTTAGGCCAACTTGTTTGAAGAATGTTTCACCTGATCTGAGCCCTGCTCTGCCTGACCACATCGAAATGTCCTTAAGCAAGATACTGAACCCTTAATTGTTCCCGGAGGCAGATGGGCACCTTGAATGGCAGCCTCCGCTACCGATATGTGCATGCATGAGTGTGCATATGTGAATTGTAAAGCACTTTGAGTGCCTGTAGTAGAAAAGTGCTATATGAATGCAGTCCATTTACCATGTACCTATAGTCTGTGAGTGTTCCACCTGAGCAATTGCTCTGCTTCTGCTCTGCTGCTGAAATCTTCAGCTTCCTAGAATCTCCTAAACCTCTGCCTTTCTTAAGACAGATTCTTACCTTGTTTTCAGGCACCCATTTCTATTGCCCTTCCCTATCCCCGTCAGTTCTACTGTCTCCAGTCCCTCTCTCTCGCTTGATCTCTCTCTTATTTAATGGGGTCTATATCCTTTCTTCCTCTCTTCCTCTTTCTCTTTCCCGGTCCCCCTCTTGTTAAGCGGATATGACAATCGTTCCCACAGAACACTCTCCAGGGCCCATGGGCATGGAGAGACAAAGTGTACTTGGAGACAGCATAGTCGGAAGAGTAAGAGCAAGGGGACTGCCGGTGGTGTGTATGTGTGTGTGTAGGGGGGGAGGGGGGTGGTGTAACGAGAAAAACAACTCCTGCACGGGTTGAAGACTCAGTGGCGGTGGGGGGGGGGGGGTGTGGGGGTTCTTGCTTGAAGAACCTCATTGTTGTTATATAACCATTAGTGACTAGAAGACTTCTTTTACACTGCAGGATCTTAACATGCACCTAAAAATAAAAACCCATGAAAGATTCATCCAAGAAAATACGTGAGGAGGGGCATCCATTCCAGTGCTTTAAGTGGTGTCAGTAGATGAATCTCAAGAGCTTGCATCTACATGATATACAACTCAGTGTTGAGATAGGGCCTATCTAGCCATTATCTACTGCATCAGGTCATTGCTTCATGCTGCCTCAGAGTGTCCTTGTTTCCAGACTCCCATCATTCCGTTAATGCACAGGAAGACAGCCCTGGCCGACAAATCCCAGCACGGACCAGAATGGCCATGCATGCACCCTGCTGGTGCCAAAAAGCGAGATCACATAATGACACAGAGTGGAACACGCCCAGAGTGATTAAGCTGCTGCCTGGACCTCCAACTAAAAACCAAACTGAGAAAGAACCCTTGGAGGGCTAGGCTTGGAGGGCTATGTTGTCCACCATCTATAAACCAGGGGCGTGGTTTCCAACATCATAGTAGTGCTGTGACAAAATTATTCTAAAATGACATAGAATGAATGACACAAATAAATTGTTATTGAAAATGGTTATGGTATACCCTCGCAGAGTACAACATAGCCTAGTATAGTAGAGCATAGTTAGTAAAGTGTAGTATAGTTTAGTAATGTTTGTATTGTACTATAGTGTATTGTAGAGTACTAGCCAGCCACTATAGTCACACAGCACACATCAATGGCAACTAGTAAGTCTAGTTTACTAAAAAAATATTCACCTGATGGTTCAGCTACTTAAACATAGGATTACATCAGCCATCAGTCAAATCAAACTGCTCTAGTAAATACTTATGTGATCACTGTAACTGAAAGACCAAAAATACAGATATGTATTATAATTTAATCAAGCAGTAGTAACAGAGGCCTTAGACTATTGTTGCTGATTTAGCTCAGAGAGGTGAAGGGTGTTGGTGGGCAAGGGAGCTAGTGCTCATTTGAGTGACTGCAGTGCTGAAAGATGCCCTGGGGCTGATGGTCAGGACAGCAGACGCACCCCATATGGCCTGTGCTGCAGCGAGACTGACCACGTCTGTCAGGGTGGTCTACCCTGTCAAGACACACATGTGTACACAGACACTACACACACACACACACTTATAAGTAGCCACAACCAAGTGGTACTACTCGACCACTCCAGACTTCATCTACCCTACATCTTCTTTCTTAATCGGTTTTGACAAGACAGCTTTACCTGTTTTGACAAGACAGCTCCCTCCCTTTATCCCGGCCGCACCCTACCCCACAGAATCGTTGCAGGGCTACACACAGGCACAGAAGAGAGATTTATAAGAATATAGCAAAGACATAAGAAAACTGACATGCTGTTTGCAGCACTGCACTGCCAATAAATTTGCCATGATGGGCCTGACGTAGAAGTACACAGTAGCAGTGCCCCTCCCCCTAATTTCCTGTGCAGTGTTCACACACCAAGTAATCAAGCCTTCCTGAAGACTCAACAGAATTACAAGGCTATTTAATTTTCACGCTCACCTTAACTCACACTCTTACCATGATGCACACCATAACTAGCACTTAATCTAAAATCATGCATAAACACACTGTGGGCACACACATGGTGTGCTTGGGCTGACTGAATAAACGATACGGAAAAGCAATTTTCTCACTATTATATGCACCTATGTGTAATGAATGATGTGTAAGGATGGCGAAGAGCTTCTCTAATGTCAGGTGGAGTTCAAGAGCAGGGGAACTCAACACCCAGCATATCCCAAGACCTGCTACTATATGCCAGCCTACCCTGGACTCTCCTAAATCAAGGCTCCTCTCAACCAACATACATTTTTCACTGGCTCTCCCAGCTGCTTAGCTGATAAATTGGAAAGCTGTATTGGCCAAAATGGTGCAGTACGGGCGCTGCACCTTGGCACACTCTGCGACACGCCTTATGGACGAGAACCTGCCTTCCATGGAGGTCGTAGAAGCGGGGAGACGTATGCCAAACGTTGTCACACACCCGTTCATTACAAAGACTGCAATATGACAACGGTCCCAGATAGCCTCGGGTGGATGTCTGCTGCCACCCACGTTTGACAGTGGCCATCATTTCCCATGAGCTGTCTCAGAAAGACATTGTACGGCGTGCGTTTTGCTCTATTGCGAAAGCGAGCGCCCTCAGCGGTTCGCCGTGTGAGTGGATTTGAAGGCAGTGGGCACTGCTGGAATAGTTGCATGCTTCACTGTGATAAATAGGACTGATAAAGCATGTACGAGAGAGCGTGTCTCCTTTAGAATATCAGGAGTGGCACGCTGCCATTCATTCCCCCTGTGAATCAAAGTATCACTGACTCATGCAGCTGTCTGGTTTGGTGTCAGACCACAAAACACACGCCTGACGGAAGCGGCACGCTGGTCAATAAGTATTTTGCTTTTGTTTTTCGTGACAATTAAGGTAAATCTTTCCTCTGATTTTGATGTGGTTGCCTGAGCTGAAGTGTCGTTAGAATTCCATATGCCCATGCTGCTGAATTCAAAAAGATCTGTCAAAAGGCACCGCCCCAAGATCAAAGAGTCTGCATTCGTCCGCTTCTCCCTGAGTTCATTCTCTCTTGTCCAATTTACAATAATTCTGCACGCGGTCTCAAATGAAACCACCAAATCTTTTCACTGCACAGAATATGATCCAAGTTTTTATTAACTGATCTGAAACCTTTTTAAATTATATTCCCAGTGTTGTAGTGCAGAAACACAGAGAACAGACCCCATTTAAAATAATCTGCTGTGCACTTGACCTAACATTTAGGAGCTTGACACCAGTGGACTATTAAATGTGGGCGGGTAATAGTAAATTGACAGCTGACAAGAAATGAAATACATGAATAAAACACACCTGCATGCCCTGGTCTTGAGTATGTTCAACCGCGTATAGATTCATTCAAAATCTCACAAAAAATGTTAGGTCACCTCATTAACGTTTTATACAGAAATATGATTCAGCTGAACTTACCGATTTCATGGCAGCTGCCATATCGTCATATCGCTCTGCCTGTTCAGCCAGCCTGGCTTTCTGAACCAGCTGCTCACGGTCAACCATTTTAAATGTCTACTGTACAGACGTTAACCTACGTTTTTATGAGAAAATGTTCAAGTGAAGATATTGTAGTATTCGGTGTGCAGAAAAAATGCAACGGGATCTTCGAGCTGCTGAGGCTTCTCCCTACTGTCTACGCGTGCCGACTCCAGTGGGATACACCCTCCCCCTTCGTACACTTTCTCCTCATTGCGTCACCAATAAAGAACAGGCGTGCCTTTGCGTAATGATGTAACAATGCAGCGTCCCTTGTATGAGAGAAATTTTGTCAGGGTCAATGATTTAAAAAGTATATTTAGAAAGCTGTAGTCAGGGTCCTGTTCTTTTAGTAGTAGTGTATAGAAGAGTGTAGAATCTGTTTGGTTTGTCACACCTTCCTGTGGTTTAAAAAAGATGCATTAATGATAAAATAAGAGCCAAAGAAATTCAGTGTATGAGTTTTTTTTTGTATTTCATGAGGTCACTGTCTGCTTTATTTATTAGCTAACATGACAAACAACTAATTTCCTTAGTAATAATGCTGTGCCTGATGCAGATAAGTTGTGACAAGAACTGGTCTCTATTTACAGCACATGTACCAGACCTGTGCATAACCCTATTACACGCACACACACACACACACACACACACACACACACCAGCGTACTTTTGGCCAAGCAGGACATTTAGACTGAGCAGCTGTTTTGGGATGACTGATTTATTTATTTATATAGGCCTATTAATTTGGCTTCAAAAGAAGGACGCCAAATGGCTGCTGGGATGCTAGTAATCTGGTCCCTCATCTGCACACAAGGCTTACCCAAAGGAAAAATGGTCTAGCCAGAAATCCAACAGACTTCTAAATCAATGCAATGGCAACATGACAGGCCACCTGACACAAGATGAGATTTACAATATTTACAGTGCAGATGACCATTTTAGAAATTTTGAATTTAAAAAAAATCTATTGTACTGTAAAAAACTGGAACCGTTTCAATTACTTTTATCTGTACAATGCTACAATGCTTTTAATAAACTCAAATCATATAAGGGTTTTTTTCTGCCACTTTATTTATTTTTTACAGGATAGTACTACAGTAAATGTTGAGGAAGACTAAATCCAACAGAAGGCATTCCAAACTATGTCAATGAAGTCACCAGTACTTTTTAAATACAGCAGTCTAATTACGACAGCATCTCCCTCACCCACTTGGTTTTATAACATCTATCATATGATCTGTTTTAGAGGACACAAATGATCTCTTTGGCATATAAAATGAAAGACTCCAACTCTTTTAACCTGAGAGTATTTGCACTGTTTCGTTGTTATGGTTTGGACACAAATGCCAACCACTTGCCAACAAATGCCAACAACTAAATAGTGGTAACATTTTGTGTTGATGATACTGTGTCTCAACTAACTCAATGACATGTTTCCCCAATTCTGCTGTTTACACCTAAGTGAAATTCTTTGAACCTCAACATACCTAGTAATACAATTACTGAAGGCCTAGAGTGATATTAATGTGTGGTGTAAAAGTACATGCTGGTGAAGACTTAGACATAGAGTTTTGTATTGCCAAAGAAATAAACAGGAGGAAACAGAACACTGAGTTGAAAATAATGGAAAACTGACAGGCTCTACTACACAAATGACCTCCCTCCAATCACAGGTTGAAAGAAATGTCCCCTTATGCACCTGGTAACTTTATTCAGTGTAACCTTATGGCCATAAAAACAGATCATATTAAGCAAGGTATATATTTAAACCTCTTTCTCTAGCATTCACCACGGAGTCCACATTGGATTGTGAGAAAAGGGACTGAAAAAGACTATTTACAGAGAGCAGGTGTTGAATCTCAGACAGCACACATGGCACCAAAACAGCTCAAAGCTGAGGAAATGAAAGTGTCTTTGATCAGGGAGCCATCCAGCTCCTGCCTGAAATAAATTAGAGACGAGTCTACAAAAGAGGCTTGGGCACACTGTGCAAATCATCCTTTCTGTCTATCCGTCTGCCCAATGAGAGAGAGAGAGAGAGAGAGAGAGAGAGAGAGAGAGAGAGAGAGAGAAATTGAATCAACCTTGTTTTTTTTCCCTTTCTCTTTCCTATAGAGGCTGGTTATCGAGCCCTGTTAGGTGATGGTGTGTCAGCAAGTTAGGGAGAGGTAGGAGGAGCTCTTTCATCTAGGATGTGAATAATGAATGCGCTTGCTCCAGAGTACCTTCCTCAACCATCAAAGAATGTGGGATGGTACGGCTGGCATGTATGTTAAATATTTCAGCATTTCAGAGACAAAGATAGAGGCAGTTTAAAGCTTTGGTTTCTTTTGTATATCAAAAATGTGTTCAGTGTTTTTATATATATTTATATAATTATATTTATTCATTAAGGTATTTATAAAGTGCATAATAGGAATATACGCATATATTCATCATATTTTCTGATATATGTTGGTTTTGCATGTTTGGTTTTCATTGTTTAATTGTTTTGTCATTTCTTTCTCCTTGAGGATCAGGATGAGCTTATTATTTACAAATTGTATACAAGTCCAGGTGTCAGCATCTCTTCCCCAACCCACATGCTGCTATGGCAATAGTGACAGAGACCGTTGCCCGCCACGCTGTGCTAGAGGCATGATCACGACAGCAAGCAGGTGACGCCTGCGTCCTCCGTGTGATCGCAGTTGTGGACGTTCCATGCGATGTGGGAGCAGGCGTTCAGGGTGGCTTCTCTGCCCGTGCACTTTAGATTGTCCATGAGGATGATACCTGCGCCCGGGCCAAAGAAGGCCTGGCTCCGGGCCGCCATCGCCGCGCCACATCCCATCTGCCTGCACACCACCTGGGCGTCAGGGAGGTCCCATGCGTCGTCACACACCGTGCCCCATGAGCCTTGTGAGAAGAGCTCCACACGGCCCTCGCACCTATGCTGACCTGCAACAAGCTGTATCGCATCTGCAGAGAGAGATAGAGAGTGAGGGAGAGAAAGATAGAGAGAGAGAGAGAAAGAGAGAGTTGTTGTAGTTGCAATAGTCATCTGTGTCTTAAAGTAAATGGCAGATACTGCATGGAATCTTCTCTAGGGTGAAAGGCACTGCGTGGTACAGTAGCATTCAGTGTTATGCTATGTCTACATGCCTCTTTAAACAACTGGGAGCTCAAACAATGACATCATTAAGGGCTTGAGTCAGGCAGAGTTTGTGATTGTTATACAAGTGTAGCAATTTGTATAACAGTAGAACAGCATGAGCTGTTTGTATTGTACATTTTATCAGATGAAAGGCAAACTGACACTCCCATTTAGACTCATACTCTAAACACGGATTGTAATTTACAGGAAATTACTGACTATTTGAACATGGAACACATGGGACTGAGGAGAGGTTTACCTTGTGTGGGTGTGGTCGTGGGCACCATAGCCGGAACTGAAGTTGTGGGCATCTTGAGGGTCATGCCAAAGTCTCTTCCTATGCCCAAGAACTCAGTGAATGCTGAACACAGGAAATTACTGTCACCTCATGCTGAATAAATAAACACACTACAGCCTAAATTTAATATCAATTTGATTTTCTTACTGTACAAGCTGTATAAAAGAAAGGAACCTTTGATTTACCAATTTGCCTTTGTTGAAGTCATCACCAACTGAACAAGCTGAACTACATTTTACATTTTTTTAGAGCCTTATATGTTCAGCACATTCATGCATTTATTTATGCATAAGCATGCCTGAGTCACGTGGAGTGTTTTACCCCACCAGAGTCAAGTTCTTGCCCCACGGGCTTCTGCTGATGCTGATCCTCCCTGACTGTGGTTCTCTATATTTTATGCATTCATGCATTCTGAACTCTTACGCACGTACAAAGACACACACACATAGGCACACTCACACACACACACAGCAGTCTCAGCTGGGCCTAGTGCTGACAGTGGGCCATTGGGGTTGGGCACGTGTGTGTGTGTGTGTGTACGTGTGTGCGTGCGTCTGTGTGTGCGTGAGTGAGTGAAGGGAGGGGGAGGTACTCTATGAGTAAAGCATGACTGGAGAGAGTGACTTAGGGGGTTGAGTCATTACTCAACAGAGGACTGTACCACAGCAAGAGGTGGTGGGTAGCTAGTGGATATAAGCACATGCGCTGATGTGTCAGTGGATGTGTGTAAGTGGCCATTGTGTGTGTGTGTGTGCATGTGTGTGTGTGCATGTAGGAGTATGTGTATCCAAATTTGTCTCTGTGAGTGTGCATCTCCATAATGTGTCAATAAGTCTGCTCGTGCAGACCTGTTATATATTCATATGTATATTCATGTGTTTAGCTTGTTCCCCACACACTTTCATAGTCTCCCAATCACGACAAAGACGTAAGCGAGCGGCTTACGTGAGCAGATGACTCCGGCGTCCTCGTGGTGGCCACAGTTGTGCTGGAACCAGCCCAGGTTGAAGCAGTCCGTCAGCGATCGCTCGTTGCCCAGGCAGTCCACGTTGTCCAGCATGATGGGGCCCGAGCCGTAGCCGAAGTAGGCCAGTTGCTTGGCGGCGATGGCCGGGCCACAGCCCAGCTGCTGGCACACCACCTGGGCATTCTCCATGTCCCAGTCATCGTCGCACACCGTCCCCCACACTTTGTTGTGGAACACCTCCACGCGGCCCTGGCAGCTGCTGTTGCCATTCACCACACGGATGGTGGGTGGCGCTGAACGGCCAGACAAACAGGATATTAGGTCATTCATGCCTGGCTATCTAGGCCACGTTCACTCTTGGCAGATTGTAAAAGGAAGATGGAGGGTAAAAGAGCTGTATATCTGATTGTCCACTCTGACCTCCTCCCAAACACTGCTGCCCATTTATACTTAAATTACCATTAAACTGGATTAGCACACACAGAGTAGCCACACAAAATGTTGTGTCTGTAACAGCATTTTCATTTGATGTAGACAGCAGCAGTTTAATACATGAAGTTTATGTGTATGCATGACCTGCATGTTCTAATTCATTTTCACTTTCTAAAATAAAAGAGAAAGTGAACAAAACTAAAGCGTTCAATGATTGTCAATACATTATTATTATTATTTTAAATGGTTTCTGTGCTCTGCTTTTACTTGTTTTGTGAGCCTTTACTGCCTTTACTACCTGCCTTTACTGAGGACTGACTAGATTGCACAGTGATTCACTTACGTTTAGTTGTGGTGCTTGTGGTTCTTGTAGTAGTGCTGGTGGTAGTAGGTGCTGTTGATGCTGTTGATATCAACTCTGTATCTGTCTCTGTGACTGAGAGAAAAAGACATCATTGGGTTTACGACCTACCAAATCTGACCACAAGACAAAGGAAACACAGGAAGGCAGACTATGAAGATAAGACCTCTTAGAGGGACAGTGATTAAAATGACCCCCTCTGCTGGTCAATAAGATGTATTGCATCTTCTTCTTGCATAAAGTTGATGGAGAAACTCAGTTGCCTGGCAACTTTCTTTCACAGAATCCTCTCTGTTGCTTAGTGATGGTTCTTGAAGCGTCCACAGGATGCCAGATGACCAGATAGTGGCTCTGCGTGTGTTGGCATGCGCTTGTGTATTGTGTGTGCCTGCCAACGCTAGAGCATTACCTGAAGCTGTCCCGTTAGGAAGGAGTAATCTGGGCATTGTGTCTGTGTTCACACTTGGCACAGTGGTAGTGGTTCCCGATCCTTCAAACAGAGTGAGAGAGAGGGAGACAGTGAGAGAAAGAAAGTAAATACCATAAAAATCACCTGTATAATTGCGTATTAACTTTTTTATCAGTTTTGTCACGTTTGTTAGAGTGGTGTGCTACTACAGTTTACTGTATTCCCTCTGACCTGAGCATATGACTCCAGCATCCTCATGATGGCCACAGTTGTGGATGCCCCAGCCCAGGCTGTAGCAGGTAGCCAGGTGGCTCTCATAGCCATTACAGTTGACATTGTCCAGCAGGATCAGGCCGGTCCCATAGCCAAAGTAGGCATTGGTTTGAGCCGATACCGCCTGGCCACATCCAGTCTGCTGACACACCACGGCGGAATCTTTTAGACCCCAGTCGTCATCGCAGACTGTGCCCCAGTTGCCTTGGTAATAGATCTCCACCCTTCCCTGGCATTGGTTTGCTCCTCCGACCAGACGGATCATACCATCTCCTGCAACAAAAAAGGGAGAGACGTCATTCCAGCTCTCTCCACTGTCGCACACTGATGGCAATTCAATTTTGCTTTTAAATTTGCAAGTCACAGCGGAATTATCCACCATCTTCAAGGTCTTGGAACTTTGCTGTTTTATGCATTTGAAATGAGGGCACATTTAAAAAAATATCTCACTTCCTTGAATGCCTTTTTCTGTCCCAAAAAGAGCCAACACATGAAGAAACAAAAGATGTGCTCAGGTTGCCCGCTGTACTTTCCCCCGGGAACATGACTTTGAGTTTGCAATATAAAGATTCAGTGACTCGGCCGGATGGTTCCCAGGGGGAATATGTTACTTTTTCTTTACAGCCGTTAACCATCCAAGTCAACAAGTCAGCTGTGCCTGAGGCGTCATAGGAAGGACTGGAGCTGGGACAAAAGGATGACCTTCATTCACTGATAGAGGAGTCGGCATGATGTATCCAAGAGGATACCCTTTGTAGTTTTGTTTCATTAACAATACCTTTGTCATCAGTGACTGCCACACACAAACACAGAGACTTTTGTTTAGGGGTAAGAAACAGATTCCTCTTTCACCATGACCTCACTCTTAACCTTAGTTGTCCGTAATTCTGGGTAACCAGGGCAGTACTTAGGAAAACACATGTCACATGTCAAGTGCAGGCTAAAGCCTGCAAAGCCTGCTGACTAAAGTCAGCTAAAGCCTGCAATGATGATGTCATGCAAATCATTTCAATTCATTTCCTTTTTCTTCATTTTTAGACTACTTTATTTTGTTAATATTTACTTTGATTAGATGCTGCAATGAGTTTTTCGATGAGTCAACCTTTTCAGAGATCATGTCAGCACTGCATCTCTAAGTAGGATAAGAGCAATCATACAGTACATTGGGGGTGTTGTGACTTACGTAACTTTCCAGAGTTGCTGTATGATGGGGTGGTTGCCTCCAAGAACACCCCGCGTAACTCCTGCAGAGTCATGCCTGTCGACAGAGGGGAGGGGGGGGGGGGGGGGGGGTTAAGTCAGTGGCCATGCTGGTACTCTCTCTCAACACAGTCACTCTCACTCATCTCATGTTCCAGCTGCACAGTGCAACTGCAAGGCTTGTTTGACAGCATTTGATATACAAATCCAAATTAGGAGCTACAGCATTCAGAACATGAGTGGAGGTTGTGAGTGTTTGTGTGTGTTGCTTCATAAAAGGTTGTCATTAAAGGTGTGTTGTTAGCATACCTTTGCAGGTGACAGCCACATCCTCATAGTGGTAGCAGTTGTGGATCCCCCAGCCCAAGCTGCCGCACTGTGCCAGGTCAGTCTCACCGCCCTTGCAGTCCACGTTGTCCAGCAGGATGGGTCCAGAGCCCTGTCCAAAGCGAGAGCTGCTGCCCACGGCCGCCGCCAGCCCACACTCCAACTGCCGGCACACCACGTTGGCATCCACCATGTCCCAGTCGTCATCGCAGACCGTGCCCCATGTGTTGTTGTGCTGAACCTCCACACGGCCTTCACACCGGTTCCGCCCATTGACCAGGCGCACTGAGGGGGTCGATGAAACATGGAGGGGATTACAGGGAGGACACTGAAATATTACAGGCATCTTTTCTACTGTATCTATATTATTTTCAAAAAGAAACATAATCCTTTGAAGGACTTCCATTTTGGCCTGTTCTATTTATATATGTAAACAACCTCTTTTCTTTTTGAGTCTTTGTGTGTGTGTGTGTGTGTGTGCACATGCATCTGAGAGGATCATATATTTTTGCTATTGTCCTCCCTTGTTCTGACTGTTTTGAATGAGCAACAATAGTTTAAAGCCAGAGGCATTCTGACTGTTACTGTGTCCCTGCCCTGCTCTGAGGAGTGTGTTACAGTCTGGAGAAATGATAAAAAGGAGGAAGAAATAGATTAGTGTAGCTCTGTTATAATGATAGGTAATAGCCACAGGAATACTGAAAGAATAAGTCTAATCCTTCCAATTTAAGGCACAAAATAATGCTAAATAAGACACATGACTCCGAGGGCTTGTGGAACGTGAAGGAGGCCGAGCAAAAATAAGTAATTGAGGGGATTAGGGGAAACTGAGAGCGAGGGGAAGCAACCTTGTTTCTTGTGCCTTGTGGGCCAGAGTGATCTCAATCTTTCTTTCTCTCTCTCTCTCCTCTTGCTCCTTATCTGCGTCCCCTCCACCCACCTCTTTTCCTTCTCGCCTTGAAATGTTACAGTTGTTTTTATGGGGCAAGGGCATGAGATATTTAATGTTACAAAATGGAGTGAGTGGGAGTCAGAGTTATTTTTTGTGCTGTCACCCAGCTCATTCTTACCTTGAGAAGACTGCATGGTGGTTGTTGTGCTGTTGCCTAGACAATGGTGTGGATAGAGAAAGAAAGCATGAGAGGGAGAGAGAGAGAGAAAGAGAGGGAGAGAGAGAGAGAGAGAGAGAGAGAGAGAGAGAGGGAGACTTTGGTCAAAAGTATTTGTTGACAGGAGGTTCTTGGCCCTCCATACTTACAGCCTTCTATATCTACTATATCTATTTTCCTGTAATTTTAGACCTGGCCTGACACACAACAGGAAACCAGTTCAGCTCTGGCTGTAGTCAACATTCATTTCACTAACTGTACAATAACCATCCATGGAAAAGGCTGAAACGCTACAAAAATGAATTGTAGTCACTTGTAGGGTATAAAGAAACAAAAAAAAAAAGATTATTTAAAATGTCTAAACAAAGTTAACACAAAATCTTCCTATTTTGATTAAGTCAAAAATCTGTTTACCACACGGTGAGTCAAAATTCTGGTAATCATATGACCAGTCTTGTCTTCTGGGCAATATTTGTATGCCTTTATCTCTTTTTTCTTTGTTAATTTTATCTTGTTTTTATCTTTTTGTACTTTTACGTCCTTTCATCTATTGTACTTTGTGTTTATTTTTGTACAGCACATTGAAATTCCTTTGTGTATGAAATGCGCTATATAAATTAACTTGCCCTGTCTTGCCATGCCTTTCCAACCAGGCTTGCATTGAGTGCATGAACATGCCCAATAGAGTGCTGTGGTGTGAACAAAGGTCAACACGTACACATGTTCCTATAGAATCATCTGTAAAGAATTGAGGCCCTGGTGTCATCTTTCTCTGTCTTACAAAGGGGATTCACACCCTTTTTAGAAATTTGGGTCACTTCACACGCTCTAATAAATTTAATTTTTCACCTAAGCCACAGGCCCAAGCAAGCAACACAGGCTCACAAGTCCTCTGATTAAATTAGATTAAGTAAGTAATGAGAGTCTGCATAGGTATTTTATGTAAAAAAAAAAAAAGTATGCTCACCAGATGTTGATCTTCTTGAAACTTTGACATTCTCTGCACAAAAGGGAACATAACAGTATTAATCATTTAGTGGAAACTAATTTGTCACAGCACATATATAATATGCACCTGCATGTATTTTTGTTTTCTCAAAGTGACACATCTTAGGATACTGTAAATAACTGTCTGCATCCTATTCAATTGAACAAAGAGAACACAGTGACCAGGGACCCTCTGACTCCCTCCCTCTCTCTGTCTCTCTTTCTCTGGATCTCCCTCAGGTAGTCAGGAGGTCTTCCAGTGCATGTGAAATGCTACTAATATGCCTCAGAGTGCCTCTAGTATGTCATGTCCCCATCAGTTCAACCTCAACAAAATGCCTAACAAAGGGTAGGGAATAAAAGAGACTAAAAATGACTAAAATGATGACCATTCATGCTATTCAGCCTTTTCCCACAGAAATGACAACAAAAAACATCCTTTCCCAAACCAGCCCCCATGCAACCACCCAATGACTATAAGAACATGTATGAGGTCAACATCTTTTTGAACATGAAGATTTAGATCACTGGAGGACTATAGAATATTGCTCTCATGAATCATCCCTGTGTTCATGGATAGTCATCTTCAATCTTGCCATCTGCATGCATATCAGCAACTACAATAGAACCACATCCAGCTGCAGCTTCATAACAATATTAATTGAAATCCACATCAGTGTACAACAGGAACACAGTGTACCACTGAAACCAAGAACTGAAGTCACATATGAGCAATCTGGATTCAACCTCCACTGCCTCTCTCTCTCTCACCCAATCCCACATCTAAACACATTCCCACACACATAGTACATATACACATATTGTACATATCACACCTCCAATGACTGGATCACATGGTCACACTTCATGATCACTCTCATTTTCGTTCTCTTGATTCACTCACCAAACTGCATCAAAACAGAGAGCGTCAGTAAAAGCAGGCAGCCCAGCAGCAAGAGCAGCACCCAGGCACCCAACCTGCGACGTCTGTGCAAGCAGTCCTGAACACGCTGGCCCCGCATAGCACTCGGAGAGGAGGAATCTATCTGGACACCTGGAATACACACACACACACACACACACACACACACACTGTGACTTGGTATCATACTTACTGTCCTGCAGCATTCTAATCCTCAATGCCCAATTTGCTCTTCTGTACCTATTTTAGTTGTGATTTGTTTCAGTTGTTCCTGTTTGTTGTTGTTGTTGTTTCTTTCTGGTGATCAGTCCCAGCAGAGCCCTCAGAGCACCCGTCCAGTGCCTGTCAAATCTAGTATGTCACATTTACTATCATCGTAGCATCGTAGGCTGTTGTCAGAGTAATCATTAGATTTTTTTTTCACAGGGACTGAGTACCTCTGAAAACCACAACAACAACAACCAGTCTGAGCCCTGCAGCGGGTTGGCAGCAGCCAGAGACAGTATTGATAGTGGAGTGGTGGCAGAGTAACATGGGACGAGGGGACAAAATGTTTTTGAACCTGCGGCAACAGATAAGATTTTGATGGTACTCAAAAAATTAGCAAGGACTGTGCGAGTGTGTGTGTGTGTGTGTGCGCGTGTGAGAAAATAAGGAAGTGAGAGTGTGTGAGTGTGTGTATGTCGCCTATAATGTCTGCCTGTGTCCCAGATGGTATGTATGTGTTTAGCTGTGTGTGTGTGTGTGTGTGTGTGTGTGTGTGTATGTGTGTGTGTGATTGAGTGAATGTGTGTGTGTCCATGCTCATGAGATTGTATCAAACATAGAGTGATTGATTGACACCAGCTTCACTATGGTGCTCTATTTCCCCAGGGCTGACTGCCAACTCCCCTCACACACACATACACACAACAGACTACACTATGGCAACCATTAAAGCGGGATCAGAAGGTGGCATGCATGTAAACTCCAACCCTAGCACACACAGAACTTTTTCATATCTTAAAGTGTCACATGATCTTTGCACTTTGTATTAAAAAGGAAGTCCAACAATTACTACTAAAGCATTTTTATTTCATTCTAAATCTCTCAGTTGTTATTGAACAGGAATTTGAAAATCAAATAATGTAATGTAAATAATGTTAGATATAACATTGCACACAATGCAAGATAACTTCCATGAGGTTTGAAATCAATGACATGTTTTGATGAATAGGAAAACTTAGCTGGTAGGACACATGTAGGAATGTTTGACCGCAAAATGTAGAAAGACAATTACAATCCTAAATTACAAACAATTACAAACTAAATACAAAAACTAAAAAATAAACAAAAGATACATGTAAATATACATAAAAATCAACCTCTTCACTTCACAAGACGTCCTTTTAAAGTCAAAGAACATGATGTACAATTTAGCAGTCTCGCACCCTATTCCACTGACAAAGAGCTCTTACATACTAACGGAAAAAAAATGCTCACTCTACAAGTATTGATCTTTTAAACTCTTATAGCATCTACTGACAAAAACATTTTGAATAAAAAATGTTCAACTTCCTGTGAGAATACTAGGGCTGTGGAAGTAACAGAATTGCGAGCATGCATATTGGAGAGCATTAAACATGCACAGGTGCAAGGCTAGGCCGTACTGATTCCAAGTACATCTGCTTAAGAATTTTAATTCCTGGGAATTACTGTTGGCAGCAACATGTTTGGTCCAATGGCTCTCCTGACCAATCCCATCATTCAGAGTGTAGTTTTGTTACCAAAATTGTACTAAAAATGTCAGGGTCACACTGAACTAACCACTGCCTGGATAGAAATCATGTGAACATTACTTAGACAATCAACCAATGTTGTAATGCAACAATGAGATTCAAAGATGCAAGAGGAGCTGGAGGTATGTCAGATTTTTTTCTGTTTTTGCAAAATCCCCTGACCTTACCCTGGAATGTGCACCAGTGTGGAGACGATGCTCAGGATCCCACAGTCGGGAGAGAATATGATATTCGCCGGCAGAGATAGTGGACATTCCGAAGCCCGGGCGCACAAAAAGACATTTCTGATGTCTGTGGTCCCCTATCGTCAGGGGCTAAACGCTGCTTCCTGCGAATCTGTCACTGGCATCCTCCGAAACGCTTAGGCACTTGATGACACCCATGGGGCGCCTCCTGTCTCCGCTGCTCTGGGTGGGGAGGGGAGCTTCAGCGTAGAGGGGTGGGAAAGGATGAAGGAACCCTGGGCCACAGGGCCCTGCTAAGAAAAACCTCAGCCAATGCCTCGGGTGCGTTGGCCTCTTATGACAGTACTCTCATCAAAGACATTCCCCACGCTTCCCACCAATGACTGCTCTCTCTTCTGCTAAAACAACATTTCTTTTCAGGATTATGTTGAGGTTTAAAACATCTTATGTCCGATGGCCTCTCAGATAACTACATGGCCTCTCAGGTAATGGGTAATGATAAGTCAGTTTGTTACAACGACCACAAGCTATTTTAATAACACTCCATCTTCTTTCAACTGCACTACCTTGTGCTATGATGTGGCCTACTATGCAGACTGCAGGACCCTGGCCCTGGGACTCCATGAGGAAGGCACAGGAGAACGGCCTATTGGAGTCATTGTCAGTCCAATTAGGTGCTGCTGGAGAATTTTTAACACGGAGCAGAGCAGCACACTCGGCTCAGGCAGCGTCTGTCCATTTGCGTGCCACCCTAACAAACCGCTCCGAGCTTGGCGGACAAATGGCTCAGTTATGAGGGATGAAAAATAATCTAGTCCCCAATGTTGTGTTTTTCAATACTCCATTCATGGCTGGATGTAGCATGGATCCGCTGGGGAATAATGTTGCCTTTTGTGTCGGCCCCGCTTCCCCTCCCTCGTCTCTCTTCCCTGCTCAGAGAAATGGCTGAAAGATTTCAGCCCCACAAAAATACCCCCCGAAAAGTGGGAGATAACTCCAGGCAGAACAGTCTCTCACACATTCTAGGCACAGGAGAGTTTCTTTTCTTTTCATTTTTTTTTTAAATGTTCATTTAATTCTTTTGACAGTATTTCCAACAGGACTGCCTTGTCAGTCTACTGTAACATCTAAAAGCCTTTTACATATCTAAGACATTCAGAAAATGTATTCTTACCATGTAGAATAATACAATTCATACAATCTTAAAAATGTTTCCATGAATCCATCATTGATAAATGCAAAAAGGGTTGAATTTTTTTTTTGCAATGAGCATTGTGTGCCATATCACATCAACAACAACCTTTAACTTGAAAGACAATATATACTGTACATAAAAACATTTTTGCCATAACAATAACTATGACTGGTTCAGTCCATGCATATACACCGCTTAGGATATGAGTTGAAGAATCTTTATGTTTTGTAAAATCACAGTCCCCCAAAGAAGATGGGTGAAAAAAATATGAGTGGCATACCTGATCAACAGCTAGGGTGTTTCTCCTCTCACCAGAGAAACAAGATAAATCCTGTAAAACGAATGGCAGAAAACTACTGGTGTCTTCTCTTCTGACCTGGAATTTCAGAGCTCACTTTTCCTAAGTCTCACAGTAAACCCGTGGAAGTTTGTGAGGAAAAATGGTCAGAAAAACACACACGTCCAACTGTAGAAGTACCAAGTCTTTCATCTCCTTCCCTTCTCTGTGACTATAAGTACCTGGCTTCTTCTCTAAAGTATTACGTAAAACAAAAAAGACAACAGCATTGTATGGAAATGTCCTGTTTTCGTTGTATCTGCCCAGTGTGAATAAGGGGGAATAAGAATAAGGGGGAAGAGTTGAAAGCCAACCCTTCACAGGTAGTCTGGCATCTCCAGTTTCAGGTAGTGCGCACGAAAGGTGCCGTGTTGCTCATCTAAGGGAGTGTACAGTCACAGGGGCATGAGGTGTGGGGGAGGGATTGTGTTGGGTGTGAGTGTGGAGGGTGTGAGACATGTCATTCTCATTCCCCCTCTCCTTCTCACGGCCTCTCATGCACCCTCCCGTGTGTGTGTGTGTGTGTGTGCATGTGTTTGTGTGTGTGGGGTGGAAGGGGTGGGGGGATGGTAATAGAAAAGTTTCTTTTATCAGTCAATGTCATACTGATGCTATAAGGAAGGGGAAATGGGTGCTTTTTTAATCACTGCCACACCCACAACAGACATTACCTCAGGGCTAACGCTTTTATGTTTTCCAGGCCATAATGGCACACCTGTTTAGTATGTAAGGGGTCTTAGACTTAGTAAAGCATCAATCAAAAGTCAGTACCGATTCAGTTGATCCTTGTAACCAGTAATTTATGCAATAAGTCTCTAACATTGGATTTAACAGTCTCTTGAGAACTATAAAAACAGTCAGTCTCAAAGTTTGTCTGCATCAAATACCAAAACATACAAAGATATTACCACAATAAATGACAGCAACTTATCAAAAGTGTAATTTTAAATAAGGTAATGACTGATTAGTGCAGAAATGACCTATAAAACTTTACCATTGAAATAAACCCCCAATTAAAATAAAACCCCTGTAAAGCCAGTGCAGAGACTAGAAGCATAAAATAGCTCTAGGTTATCAAAAATCATCAATCATTATTAACAGGCAAAAGGGATCACAAACATCATGTTGGAAAAGATGAAAATAAATTGTAGGCAAACATGTTCGTAACTCAGACTTCTCCATCGCCTACTGTGCTCCAAAGCAGCGGTTAATCAAAAAACCCATGTTAGCAATCATAGACCTTTTTGTAGACTGGAAACATGGTTTTCTGATGTTACTGTGGAAGTCTATTTCAGCATTCCTTTGATGGAGCAGAAGAAGGCCTGGGGCCCCTCTCTGAATCAGTGCTGCAGGGTTAACAGTGATCAACTCCAAAATGGCTAATCCTCTCTGAGCCACAGAGAAACGTGCAGGCAGCGCCACTCCCATTGTTAGGGTTTTTAAGGGCCAATTCAGGGCCTCCTCCTATGGTGTCAGCCAATTCAGGGAGCAAGTCAAAATACTGTGATTCTGTTTCAAATGGATTATCCCTGCCAGCACGCCAGAACAATTGTTGACTCGGGAAAACTGAAACATTTTGACTTTGACACAGTCAAATTGGACCTAAATATTTAATAAAGGATATGCATGAACAGAAATAAGTTAATTTGATGTTTAATAAGTGGGTCTTTGTTCATATTGCTAGTACTGCTGCAGCAATATGACTTTATTACTTGGTATTGACTGGATCACAAAACTGCTCAGTTATTATCAATAAAAGTTCTGCCTCCATGTAGCAGGCAGCCTACATTTTAGCAGACTACGTTCTGAACCGCAACAAACATTTTGATGAGAAAATAGGTTACCCCTGAGCTTGTTGTTTTTGCAATGTCATTCTTGCTAGTTTAGAAAGCCACTCTTTCCATGAAACTTCATAGGTGACAGTGTTCCTGTAACTGCATGAATCAAACAATAGTCCAATAGTCATATTACATCACATTAAATTACATGTAGACACGACATCACATTAATTTACATTTATTACATTGGTTTTCAATACCTTTTATTGATTTACAACTCTTGAACCTATATTTGATTGTATGTCATTACCAATATATTGTTCACACAACGCCAAACTCATCCAACAATTGTATGACCAACATCTCTTACTGCTAAAAAATGCATGTCATAATCCCTACCATTACATACACAGTTTCTGCTTCTGACATCTCCTCTAGTATACATGTAATTCATTACTGTTCTTCAAGTTTGGAAACTATTTATGCCCTTCCCTCTTAATTTTCCTCCCTCCCTGTCACAGGGATTGAGGAGGGTTCAGACATAGTGTCTCCCATCAGACTAGAGTGTGGGTCTGGCAAAGTGGTGAGAACACTCCATTAGTGGCCTAGCCCTTTCAGTCTCCCTGACTGTTCCTCACAAGTAGCCCCTGCTGCCAGAAAGTAGGTTACATAAAAAAGGGAAGGAAGAGAGAAAAGATGGAACAAACAAAAGAAGGAGGAAAACAGAAACGGACCTGATTGTGTTTGCTGCAGAAATTGGGAAGCTGATACAGGACCACATCCTGAATATGGAAGCTAAGAATGAAGGAGACACTAGGAGAGAATTTTCTGGAATCAAGAATTAGAATGTAAATGATAAGCTTGGGCAGAAAGTAAAACATTTAAAACATAACATTTCTGGGGTATAATTTTTTGTTACTGGGAGATGCTACTGGTCAGTTCAAAGGATTGGAGCCAACTGTACCTATTATTTTGCAGAGGTGGCATCATCCTGAAACTTTGACTATGATATAGCCCCAGGCCTGCAGTGTTGACTTTCGAAATGTCCCCACTTTAAGAGGATATTCTAGGAAGATCTTCTCTGAGTTGTAATAGAATAGGCCATGTTCTGAAAATACCTGGAA
>JAGFZM010000007.1:2550145-2642261 GCA_017657215.1 Limnothrissa miodon | reverse complement strand
TTGCCTTGGATCAGCCAGGGGGACAGATTCTAAAATATGATCTCATACTCAAGTGTCAGTATTCAGAAAAACACAAGTCAGACCACAATAAATGCCTGAAGCACACAGGGCCTGTCTGAATGAATAAAAGATATTTGGACACTGTGATGCAGAACAAATTGTAGTAAGTGTAACTAACCTTTTTTTTCTAATTTCCATGTCGTAGAGGCATCCATAGGTGATCTGGTTGTCACCAGATATTTTGTTTTTGCTCATTTTAACCATTTTAAGCATGTTTAAACATGTTGATGATTTTGTTTTCTTGTTTAATTATGCCTAATTAACTTTTTCGTAATCATGATTATAACCACTTGAATCCATCTCACATGGACCTTCACAGTGACATTGGTAAAATGTTTGAAACCTTTCCCATGTTTCCATCCAAAAAAGACTTTCGAAACGAACAGTTTTTTTTTTTTTTTTTAAAACAAGTTGTGGAGCATTTTTGCCAATAGTTTTTTTCTCACATCTGATGTTTGTGATCCACATTGCCTAGGAGCAACTGACCATTTTTTGAAACCCGGAGCTAACAAACTTGCTTGAAACTGTCTCTGCCCTAGATTTGCACTTAAAGGCCCACTAAGCAACATTTTTCATTTAATTAATCTATTTCATACTGTTCAGGATGCTAAAATTAGTCATTACACGGCGACCGAACGGTGTAGAATGCGCCACCGTGGCCAATAGCGGTAGATACAGCTCCAATAGAATGCAGTGCAATACAATGCAATACAGCGGGCTTTAGAGGGAGCTCGTGAGAGAGAAAAACGTTACGGATACTAACGTATCCTCGGTTCTCTGAGTGAGAAGCCGAAACGTACGAGTGGATGATGCCTATCATCTCCTGCTTTTCTGAAGTCATTTTAAACCAACCCTTTGAAAAAAGGGCAGTAAGCGCACTGACGCGCGCAGGCAACTACTTAGACAGCCCTGCGTGACGTCAGAAAGTCTATATATTGACTGCGCTTACGCTTCAGGTCCTCTTTGCCAAGCTCGCCAGCGTCGGCGATTGAGGCCCGAAGCGTACGTTTCGGCTTCTCACTCAGAGAACCGAGGATACGTTAGTATCCGTAACGTTCTCTTTCGTTTCGTAGCCGAAACGTACGAGTGGATCACTACAACCAAGCCTCAAGAGCCCTACACCAAGGAGCCCGAGGTGGGAGGATCCATGGGACCGCCGCCGGGCCCAGAGAGAACACTCTCTGCTACACCCGGCCTGGTGACGTCCAATGCGTAAAAACGCGCGAAGGTGTTGCCTGAGGCCCACGAAGCACTCAAACAGATATCCTTCATGGGGACGCCCTTCCAGAAGGCCCAAGAAGCCGCCACTCCACGGGTGGAGTGCGCCCTGACATGAACAGGCGGAGGAACACCCGCCGCCTCATATGCCAGACGTATGGCTTCCGTAAGCCAATGCGACATGCGCTGGGTAGACAAGGCCTGACCCTTGGCACGCTCGCCATGGCAGACGAACAACTGGTTCGTCCTCCTGATGCTCTGCGTACGCGTCAAGTAGGCACGAAGCGCTCTGACTGGGCACAGAGTAACGGGCACAGAACTGCCCGTCTCAGGAAGGGCTGCGAGCTCAATGACCCTCGAACGAGGGTCAGTAGACAGCACTTTCGGGCGAGAAAAGGGATTTGGTCGCAGCGTGACCCGCGCGTCACCTTGCGTGAACTCAAGACAGTCAGGACTGACCGACAAGGCAGTCAGATCGCTGACACGCTTCACCGAGACCAGAGCGAGCAGAAGCGCAGTCTTAAGGGAAAGCATCTTTAGACTGGCACTCGACAGAGGGTCAAAGGGCGTAAGGGCCAGTCCACGTAGGACAGTGGCCAGGTCCCAAGTAGGGACCGAAGGGGAGGAAGAGGGGCGGAGCCGCCTGACGCCCTTCATGAAGCGCGACGCAAGGGGGTGAGCGCCTGGGGAAACGCCAGCATAGCCAACATGGCATGCTGAGATAGCTGCGAGGTACACCTTCAAAGTAGAGGGTGTACGACCCTGATCAAACAGGTGTTGCAGAAAAGCAAGCACCTCGCCAATAGGGCAGGCTAGAGGATCACAGCCTCTGTCTCTGCACCACGTGCTGAAAACATGCCACTTCAGTGTATACAACGACCTAGTGGACGTAGCTCTAGCAGCCTGGACGGTCTCTATCACTGCGTCTGACAGGCCGCTCTCTAGGAGACGCGCCCGTTCAGGGGCCAAGCCGTCAGTCTCCACGCTTCCGGCTTTGGGTGCCATAGCCACAGCGAAAACCACGCTGGGCAATGAGCGTTCTCTCTCGAGGCGAAAAGATCGACTCGTGCCCGCCCGAAGCGGGACCAAAGGCTGTGCACCACGGCTGGGCAGAGGCGCCAGTAGGTTGCACGCGGAACACCCCTGGAGAGGAGGTCCGCGCCTGTGTTGCGAACACCTGGCAAGTGCGCCGCCCTGATCGACAGGAAGTGGCGAGAGGCCCAGGTGAGCAGCTTGTACGCCAGGCGAAACAGGTCCGGAGAGCGCGTGCCGCCCTGGCGATTGATATACGCCACAACAGTGGTGTTGTCCGTTTGCACAAGAACGTGTTCTCCTCTGAGAAGAGGGAGAAACTCCTTCAGAGCACAGAAGACAGCAAGGAGTTCCAACACATTGATGTGTAATCTCCTGGAGGCTGTGCCCCATATCCCCCTTGCGGGGCGACCGCAGCAAACGGCGCCCCAGCCTGTTTTGGACGCATCGGTGGTCACCGTCATGCGTCTGGCTATAGCACCCAAGGCGCCGCCTCCGGTGAAGGAGGACGGCCTGCGCCAATGCGCGAGGGCCAGCCACATGCGTCTGGATACTAAGATCCGACGGGCGGGGTTCGACCTGGAGGATACACCTAGCTCCGCTAAGGCGAGCTGCAGCGGGCGTAAGTGTAAGAGGCCGAGTGGGACAGCGCCGCCTGCGGCGCATAGGAGGCCCGTCAGTCTGAGACACAGCCTGGCCGAAACGCAGGCACCGAGTCTGAAGTGGCGTAGACACGCCCTGACGTCCTGAAGCCTCTTCGGTGTGAGCGTCGCTCTCATCGAGCGTGAGTTCAGCCTCACGCCCAAGAACTCGACCTCCTGGGAGGGAGAGAGCATGCACTTGCTTAGGTTCACTAAGAAACCCAGACTGTGCAGGTGACGCAAGACCACGTGGGTCTGTGACGTTAGGAGCTGTCTGGAACCAGCCAGCAGCATCCAGTCGTCCAAGTAATTGAGGAGTCTGATCCCCTGAGCGCGTAGAGGAGCGATCGCCGCCTCCACGCACTTGGTGAAGCACCGAGGTGCTAGAGATAGACCGAAGGGGAGGGCTGCGTACTCGTACGCGCTGCCCTCGAAGGCGAAGCGTAGAAAACGCCTGTGCCTCGGGACTATGCCTATATGAAAATAGGCGTCCTGAAGGTCTATGGTGACCATGTAGTCCCCCTGGCGGACTGACTCCGCCACCATTCGCCCCGTGAGCATGCGAAAGGTGAGAGGTTTGAGCGAAGCATTGAGCGCTCTGAGGTCTAGGATAGGGCGAAAAGCGCCCGACTTCTTGGGCACCAGGAAGTACGTACTGTAGCGACCTGCGCACGGCAGCGTCGGATCTACGCGCTGAATAGCGCCCTTTCTCAGGAGATCGCAAAGCTCTTGTCTGAGAGCAGGGGCCCTGGAGGGGGGCACCACTGACTCCATGACACCTCTGTAGGGCGGGGGTGGCCACCTGAACTGCAGTTGATAGCCCTTCAACACTGTTGATAGGACCCAACGCTGTGCACATCGCCCAATGCTGCCGGAGCAGAGCGGCGGCATGAGGAGGCAGCAAGGACAAACGAAGTGCTATGCTGCCTCCGAGTGGCACTAGGGGGGCCGAGGTCAAAGACTGAGGCTGTCCACGAAGCTGAAGAGCGTCCGACTGACAGACCAGAGACCCGACAGAGTGCGGGGGCTGGGGGCCGGTTAGCCGTGTGTGAGACCGTTGGGCGCTCACGTGTGACTGAGAGGCCGTGCGCATTACTCGCGACGCCCGGTGGGGCGGCCGACTCAGCGCGCACGTCAGCGAAATCCGATGTCGGTGAACTGTGCGCTTCACCTGCGACACCCCGTAGGGCGGCCGACCTGGAGCGCGCATCAGCGACGTTGATGGTCGATGAGCCGCGCACTGCACCTGCGACGCCCCGAGGGGCGGGCGACTCGGAGTGCATGTTGGCGACGACCTCGAAGAGGGGGGAGAAGCTACCCGTCTGGCCAAGGGCAGACGTGTCAGGCTGAGCAGACAGTTCTGCGCGTATCTGGGCGATGAATCAACCGACAGAAGCGGCGAGAGAGGACGGGGGGGACTTCTCGATCGTGAACGACTCCGAAGCGTCACATGTCCACTGCTCAGAGGCGAAGGGGACAGCGAACGCGGAGGTCGCGACACTAGCAGAGGCCTCGGAGCCACCTGGGCGCCGTAGAGGCGTGTCATCACGCGAGGCGCATAGCGCGGAGCGTGTGTCAGCTGAACGCGCGCCGGAGACCGCACCGGCGCCCCAGTGTGCGATAGCGCTGACAGAACAGAGAGTGTCCTCCGGCCTGGGCCGGGGCTCATTTGGAAACATTGCCCCAGAGGGGCGGCAGCGTGTGTGCGGAGTGCTTGTGAACAAGGCAAACTCAGCGCCCCGTAAGGGGGTGAGATCAGAGAGGACCGCCGAAGCGGGGGGTAACGCTCCGAGCTGGGGACTGCAGAGCGAGGACCCGGGCCCTTGAGAGCACACAGAGGCGTAGCAGTCAATGGATGGCGATCGCATGACATGCTCTGCCGCGCACACGCGATCACATCAGGATCGCTGTGGCCTCTTATGCCGCTCCCTGCTAGCCGGACGGTTGGCGGGAGCTGGGCGCCCGCGAGAGCGGGAGCGCTGCCAAGTGGGTTGCGACCCATCAGCCGGCTGTGGCGCTGCTTTGGGCGCGTCCGCCTTCTTCCTCTGTTGCGTCCGTTGAGGCGTACGAGCACGCGTCTGAGGAGCAGCGGGAGTGGTCGAGTGAGGCGGAGCACGCTTAGGAAGCACGGGTTGCAGGGCCTGAGCCGCCGACTTCGTCTTCTCTAAGCGGTCGCGCTGTACTTCCAGCGCCTGGCCAAACAGAGCATCGGCGGAGAAGGGAGCATTCAAGAGATGCTTCTTCTCCTTCTCCGGCATAGAGGAGAGGTTCAGCCAGAGATGCCTGTCGAGGACGATCAAAGAGCCATGGGAGCGCCCGTCGGCTTTAATGGCCGCCCGGATGGCCAGTGAAGTGAGGGCGGTGATTCTGCGGAGCTGGTGGACGGTTAGTTCCGAGTGCTCCGCAGCTAGATCTGCCACCAGTTCCTCCGCCAAGGAGGAGAGGAGAAAGGCGGTGTTCATCGCCCTTATCGCCTGGCCTGTACAGATAAAGGCTTTAGAGGCGAGCTTCTCCGTGCGTGGGTCTTCATTATCGGTGGCACGTCTTCGACCGTAGCGCCTTTAGTGGAGAGGAAGGAAGACAGCTCCTCTTCATCCACGGCCTCGATAACTGGTTCGTCACCGTAGTCACCCCGAGGCGGCGTGGTAGCCGCGCGGGCAAAGGCAGCGCCGACGGAGCTAGCAGGGCTAGCCTGGTGGGCCGCGGTTAGCTGGCTAGCTGGTAGCAAGCTAGCCTCAGAGAAGCTAACCGACGGTCGAGTAGCCACTGAAGACCGATCGATAAGCCCAACCGGGTGCGGGGACGCCGGGGAAACATCAATAGCCTGGTGGGTAACAATACCCCTGGCGCCAGCGGGGGAAGAGCCCGCCCCTGTAACACCAGTGGAACCCACGAAGAATGCCGCTCTGTTGGCGATAGCCGTAGGGGAGAGGCGTTCACAAGCCGAGCAAAGATCTGGCCGCGAAAAGGCGAGCATAGCATGCTCGCTCCCCATACAGATAAAACAGATGGCATGGCGGTCGGAGATCGCCATCGGACGGTCACAATCGGTGCAACGACGAGTAGCCATCTTGCGTCTCGTGGTACCAGAAGTCAGGGACCGGCATGAGCACTTTGAGCAAGACGGAAATCCCTCGGAGAGCTTTGAAAAAAGCTTATGTGGTGGGCTTTCAAAAAAGCCGTTGGTTTTTAGAAATATTTGCAAAAGCAAACGAAGACGACTCAGAAACACACGCAGTAAGCGAGGTGAAAGAGGCAAAGAGGACCTGAAGCGTAAGCGCAGTCAATATATAGACTTTCTGACGTCACGCAGGGCTGTCTAAGTAGTTGCCTGCGCGCGTCAGTGCGCTTACTGCCCTTTTTTCAAAGGGTTGGTTTAAAATGACTTCAGAAAAGCAGGAGATGATAGGCATCATCCACTCGTACGTTTCGGCTTCGAAACGAAAGAGAACAGAATGTTGCTTAGTGCCGGTTTAATAATTGTTACATGCTTTAAAATGGCATAAATATGTCACTTGGTCATTTATTGCTATTAATTCTGTGCATTTTTGTTATTTGATGCATACAAATTTGAAGCATGCAGCCCATGAGGCAATGATGCCATGGTTGTAACAATGGAGCAGTAGCCTTGACAGAAACAGAGATAGTTGCAGTGGCGAGTTGGCACTATATTAAAACACATACACTTGAGAACATAGGCTAAGGTCATTGATCAGGTCCATGCCAAGAATAGCAGTAGCTACCAAGTTTGCCATATACAGCAGTCTAATTCCAAGATACAGAAAAAGGAAGACAGCAAATGACTGAAATAGAGGCATTTGAAAAAGGTCACTAACTTAACTGCAGGGTACCAAATCACCATCATCGTAGGATACTTGACTTGAATCTACTGTTGACTTCACATGCACGGCAGCAGCAGTTTTGGTCTGTGCTTTGAACTGTGCCTTGTTATGTGCGTTGAATGGTGCCTTGTGAATTGTGCAGCACGATCATGCATGTAAAAAAAAAAACTGACTTCAGGCATGTGTATTTTGTGCATAGGATGTGGTGGGGACAGCACACTCTCACAAGGTGTCAAGTGAGTTCTTCCACTTAATAACAACGCATCATGAAGAAGATTGGGCTAGTTGAGCCACTGGCACAGCAGGGCCAGCAGAAGGCCAGCGTTCTATTTACTGAAGCTTGTTGTTCGTCTGCAGCTTAGATCGGTGTAGTTAGGCTAATTGATCTATGCAAGGTCAAGGGTTTACACATTTCACTAACCTGACCTGCCGTATTAAATCCAGGTTGGAACCAGACTCATGTTCGCACATCCCGCAAAACACACAGACTGTAGGGTAAAGCACGGATTCATTATTTACTCGGGCACTCTTTTAAATGGATGGCGCTCAGCAGTCATTGAAGCAGATATATCTGTATATAGTTGTAGACAACTTGTAATGGGTACTAAAACTCGTCGCCAATTTGTTATGTTTGACAGTGCCACTGTAGTGTAGACACTGACATAAGGTAGGCTACTCTTAAATCAGTAAGTAAACGCACAAGACATAAGTACGTAATTCTCCATTTATTCATAGGCCTACAGTAAGTTCTTTTCAATCTGTTACATTCAGAAATGCATCATGTAACATTATGCATTGATGCCACCTATTGGCGCATATAGCCTAATATTCAGAACCCAGGCCCAGTACCTTGCACTACAGCACTCAGGGGAAATTACAGTAAATTTCTGAAAACTCAAGTTCCAGTAACTACTTATAGTGGAAAAACAAATTTGGTTTTGTGCTGTTCTGTATTGTGATCCCTATTCATTTTCTAGTTGGAAACTATTAATAATTTTTTCATGGGTTTTGATATCTTTCCCAGCCCTTTTTTCAGATTCTTTCTGTAAAAAGTACCCTACTTATCGTCTACCAGGCCTTTTGTACCTTGCAGTGTTCTCATAGAACTTCTCTTTGTTCTTTCCTTCTTAAGAAAAAGTAAGCTGGCTTGTCAATCGCAGAACAGTTACCATATAAAAAAGACAGTAGAGCGTGTCTAATTATGTGTTTACATACCTTCATACCTTGGTGGTGCAACTGTTTTAGTACTGATTTTCTTCTTACCTTCCTTCTTGAACTGGATGGTGAAGCTTTTGTGGCTTTTATGCATCTGTACTGTAGGCTACTAATTATCAGCATATGACATATATATCACCAAGATATTCTAGGCAGGGTTTTACACCCAGACAAACATGCAGCAGAGGTCACCATTTCTCAATCCCAGGAGATCTGCCTGTGACGTAAAATGAACCAAGCCATGTGAAACTTAAGTCCTCCCTGAAAGTCAAGGATATGGGAAGCCACCAGAATTCAATGGATTGCTGGACATAAAGGGAGAAACAACATGAATAAAGTAAAAACATTTCATCCTTTCATGTTGGTCAGGTGAGTAAACAGGGTAAGGTTTTAGGTGGAATGGGAGCAACTGTGTGGGACTCTTTTCTGACAAGCTTAAACTGATGAAGCAGGGCACAGAGCCAATGTGAGAAAGAGGGGGAGAAAAGAAAAGAAACACAGAGGTGGGAATGTCAGATGATATTACTTTTCTCAAATTCTCAGCAGTGACACTTAACACTACTGTGTACTGTATGAAAACATATGTAATAGCAGCAAAGACCTCCACTGTTACAGGTCAAGTCTCAACTGTCACACGTCTGAAATGAAAACAGTGGTAGGGCTGAGATATACCTGTGTCTGAGGAATGTTCCAGTGTAAATATAAACCACGGAGCACCTGTCCCTAAAACAAAAACAAGACAGGGACAACTGGGAGTGCACTTGTATTATTTAAATGCAATTTCATTTTGGGACCATTTTTTATTTATACCTAAATGGCTACAGTAGGCTAATCAATAACTTTTTTTTTATCATGGTTAATAACCATATAACCAATAAACCTAATTAGTTTCAGGTTTCATGTCCTTGCCTTGTCCATTTGTTTGCTTACATAAAATTCTAAGCAATCCAATTGTGAAAATGTTAGCCTACATAAATGAGGAAGCAGCTATGTTAGCACATGGGCTATTGGTTCCTTTTTGGACATAAGATTTCAAAAGTATTGTCTAAATTTGCATATGCTGCAAATAAACCTACCTTTAAATGTATCTAGCTAATAAGCGTTTGCTAGGGACATTTTGAGGAAGAGTATCCACGGTAGAGTTGTAACATCACTAACTGTTGCCTGATGGGCCTGTAGTTTAGTGGGAAAAGTAGCTAACAAATTCAGCCCAAGTGGGCCTATATGACTTTAAACGTGTTTCCACTTGAAAGCATCCTGAGCAGTAACCGGCATTGAATTAGAATACTTTTCACATAATACTTTTCACATAATGACCGCAGGCAGGCGCTCTTGTTACAGGGAATAGGGAAGACACCTTCAGTCATCTTGATGACGGGACGCCTTGAAGAGGGTCAGCTGGACAGTAGAGCCTGAAGCAACTGGTGTTTAGTAGCCTCCTCCTACGGATGCAGACTGTGCGTTCATTGAAAAATAATGTGCAGCTTTTAGTGTTTCCTATCGTAGAGTGAATTAATCACTCTGTTGGTAATATTAACTGAGGACTTACTGGAGCAACTGTATGCTCTAGCTTTTCAAGTTGTGCTTCCCTCCCGAGTGTGGGAGGTAAGTGTTTGTTTTGTTGGCTTTCTCACCACGCTTTACTCTACCTGACGTCTAACAGTAGCATTCTAGACCATGTGCATCTTCCACCAAAGTGCATATATAACCGAATTATCTAAAATCTAAAACATCCTTGACATGCATATATATTTTGAGTCTAACGTGAATAGTTAGCTGCTGTAGCACGTTTCGAGGAATCCTCTTAAAACCTCGAGCATGAGATGAGGCTAGGTGCCCAGCTAGCCGCATCAACGTTAGCTTTATCCTCTATCCAACCTTACATTATTGTACGTCCGAGAGGTTTGAACTTACCTTGACTGGCAGCGTGTCAGGCGGTGTTAACCTTTTAACCTAATTCTAGCTGTATTTTTTTGCTTAAATTAAAATGTTCATAAACATTTTGTATTTAATTGTAAGGTGATGAAGCTGGTAACCATAATTTAAACTTATCCAAGAAAAAAATGGTACGGATGTAACGTTACACTCTCATTTTGTTGTCAGGATGGTCCAGTTGCTCTCTTTGTGCGTACCTTGATGTATCAGCGTCAAAGGCCTGTAGTTTTTAGCTTCAACGCTGTAACAATCCCCAGATATTTCTTAACTTTTCTGTGGAGAGAATAATAGACATATGGATCAATGAGCTCAGTTAGCTGTGATGTATATCTTTTAGAGGGAGTATTCATTCAACGCAATGTTATCACGTTCGAAGTGATGTACAAGCTGTTTTTTTTTTTGTTTTTTTTTTTACCGTTTTTATCCATGTTTCTGTTTAAATGTCATTTCTCAAGATCATAAATCTTTAAGTGTATCTAACTGTCAGTGTGACTCCATGCCACCTTTGTCACCCCTGACCTCCATTAATTTCTGTTCTTTTCAGTGCAACAATCCTCTTCTTCTGCATGTACCTGTGTCTACATTACATTCCCATATTTCTTTGCATGAGTTTCTGTTTGCATGCTTTCTGCCTGAGACTGTGAACTGCTCGCCTGGCGAGGCCTCAAGTGTGCATGCATTATGGGCAAGGACAAAGGTAACGGTTTGGTTTTCTCCTCCAAGAGGGGTTCAAGCTGCGGCACGCGTTCATGTGCTTGTCCTGGTGAGGCCGAGCGTGAGATTGAGAGGCTGCGTGCTGCCTTGGAAGTGGAGCGGTGCCGCAACAAGCAGGCCCACAGGAAGTTCTCACTGGAGCTGCGACGTGTGCGCGAAGACGGAAGGCACGAACGAGAGCGCGCCCTGCGGGAACTGACCACCAGACAGGAGCGCCAGAAGGCCTTTGAGCTGCAGCAGCAGCGTGAGACTCTGGACAGGGAGCGTGTCTCTGAGGTCAGGCAGCTGCGCCGCTGGAGGGACTGTGAGCAAGAACGCAGCAGCGCCATTCACAGGGAGGCCCGTGAACTGCAGCGTCTTCTGGCCGGGGAGCTCAACTGCTGTGACAGCGGCACAGTTTCGGGCAAGGCCGACAGGCCGAGCGTGAAGACATTGTTGGGTGCAGGTGGCGGGGGCATTTACCGCAAGCTGGAAGAACTGCTGGCAAGGCTGCATGGGCAGGCAAGCGGGGAGCAGGCGGTGCTCCTGCAGGGCCTGCGCGATGAGCTGGAGCTCGAGAAGAGCCGCTTCATCTGCCACCTTCTAGAGAAGAACGGGCGCCCGCAACACAGGCCCTACAGGGAGGCTGCCTCTGCCCCGACTCCGGCACCCAGGCGCCACTCGACCATCGGCGTGCATCGTCTCTCTCGTTCTGCCTCCCTGGAGAGCCACCTGGGAGCTGCCACCGAGAGCAACCGTGGAGCCTCGCCATCCCGCACCAGAAGGTCTCAGTCACAGAAGGCCCAGCGGTCCTCCCACCAGGGGCCCCCAAAGAAGAGGAGCAGGAGCAGTGCACGAAGGGGCTTTGTGCCGTTGGGGAAACCTCAGCGTAGCTCTAGTCCTGTGCAGCACCAGGCAATCACCTCACGGCCATCTCTCCAAACAGGCTGGGAGGTCAAGTGTTCATCAGCTCCCTCAGACCCATCCCTGTCTCCATCTCCAGACAATTCAACTCTCTCTAGATGCTCACAGGAAACCATGGAGGCTACGGTAAGCTACCTCTCAGGCCTTTCATAACTACATAGACAAACAGCTTGTTTGACATAGCTGGCTGGCGTTAAGCGATTTATGCTAAGCTGGCTATGAGACTTTCCATGTGGGCAAAAGTCTGATGCTTCATGTGTCAGGCCTTTGCCCAGTATAAAAACGTTTTTGAGTTAGCCAGCCATCGACGGCCCAGTGTTTGCTTTGTGACATAGCAACTCTGCTACACTATGTGTCTATACAGAATGAATTGTCCAGTGTAAACTATGATCTCAGTTTCCTTCCTTTGTGTTCTTAACCAGTTTATTTTGTACTTCCTTCACAACGAAATGGGTCAGGCCTCAGAGCAGGATGCAGTTCAGCCCAAATGTTGATGGAGCCAAGTTTTTGCAAAATGCAGTCTTGCTGCTTTAGCCCTGTAAAACTCTAGGGTATAGACAGGGGCCAGGGCCAACTAAGCCATTCTATTTTGGAAGAGATGGGAGGAAGGGAAAGCACTGTAGACAGGGCTGCTGCAGTAGAGGAGTATAAATTCACTGGGGGTTTCACCTGGTTCGGAAGTTAAACAGATGCTCCAACTAATGTCGGAAGCAGATTTTGCCCATGCACTGTCCTTGCTTAGAATATTAAAGCGCTCCTAAAGTAGACTTTTAAAGTAAAAGCTTTGGCCTGTTGTATCTCACAGTGCTAGTGTATGATGGAAGCTGTTGTCAAGCCAAGTCATATTTGACAAAAATCGAAGACCAAAAAAATTTTCTAGTAGCAAGCTGTGCTCTCCTAAAATGTTTTGCAATGACATACAGGGCTAGCCTGGATCAATGTTTCTGGTGTAAAAAAAAGAGGGATGACTGTTGACCCCCAATAGCCCCTCCCCCCCTTAACACCTATTGATTTTGGACTGAGGGACCATGTCATGTCAGTGCAAGATAGGAAATGCAGGCGACATTCACTTTGTGCAGCACACTGGTATTTTCAGATTCTCATTTAGCTCCAACATAGGCTTTGTAAAGACAGAATGTTTTGTGCAAACTTTTTTTCCAGACACTTTTCCACCTCCGATAGGGACTGCATAACAAGCGTATATGTTTTGCATTGGTAAAATAATGTAAATGTAGAGTGTATATAAATATAAAGGCAATTACGATCATAATGTTGTCTAGACCTAACACCTGATAAAAGCAGAGTGCCTGACTTGTAGAACCCCCCAGCTGCACAGACTCCCCTCAGGGCTGTCACATTGTCTGTTAGATCCCCGCTAGCTTAGTAAATAATTGATCACACTGTTGCAAGCTATAGAAAGTCAGCCCTCTGTTTCTTTTTTTTCTAAGGACAACAACCAGTCTGTAGCTCGCTTTAGCTGCCATTAATTTTTGAGCAGAATTCACTGTGTCCAGTTCAGTGTGGCATATTAAACTTGCTCAGGAGCAATGTTGACTGTTTGCATATTTTTTTTTTGTAAATAACATTAATCAATATTGGGAAATCCCGCTTTTGTATTGGACATATTTGAATGTTTCATCAGTGATTTCCATATGGCTACTGCCAGAACGTGGTACAGTATTCAGACCCCCTGGGTTGAAGTTAATGTGAATCCGTGTGGCTCCAATGCCACTGTGTGCCTCTCATTATGATAATGAAGACCCCTCCCTCAACACCACAGCAGTAACATGAGCATAGAGGCATGACTTAATTTGTCTCAAACTCAGTGAAAGGAAGGGGGAGATGAAGAAAAGACGGATACAAAAGAGAACGAGTAACTCGCATATACAAAAAAGACCCAGGCGAGTTTTGTATTGTGATCACTTCACACCTCACAAGGAAGCATTCTTAATTTGGACAATCTAATTCTTATGAGAGAAACCAAGCACATAAGGTTTTTCTTGTCCTGGCACTGCATTAGCAACAACAACACCATGTGCCTGTCTACTCGGTTTATATTCTAGTCATTGTTGTGTTTGCTATTTGAAGCTGAGGGGTATTTGTGGCCTCCAAGCCCTCATGTCAGTCGCTGTAATTGAGCTGTGGTCCTGGACTTGGATAATGACAGGAGGAGAGGCTCAGCTGTGCTGAAGTCGCCCGCCTGGACTTCATTTGATGGCAGATGCAGAGCTGGGCACAGCCTGTAACAGGCTGTCCTGCTCTCATTTAATGCGCTCCACTGTGTTTAGGAAAGTTTAGAAAATTTTCAAAAATGACGCACTGGATCTTTACTCAAAAGACACCACACGCCTCTAACCACTACCTCTTCTGTTCAAAACCATTCTGTCTTTGTCTTTTGTTTTCTTTGTTCCGCCATTCAGCTTTTCTTTTGTTAATGCTTGCCTTTTTTATTAGCCTTGATTTAATTTTATTCTCTGAAGACCAAAATTATGTTCTGCAGTGTTCTTTTCTTATGTGGGATTAGACATTAGAGTTTAGAGTACACTAGGGTGGCATGGCTGTGCCCTAACCGGTTGTGTTTCAAATGCACAGCTGTCTCTCCATCCCTGATGCTTCAGCCATTCCCAGAGAACATTTTTAGACACACACAAACACAAAGTTCCTCCTTGCTCAGGCCTGTCTGTCCCCCACTGCCCTCAGCTCATCTCAGCCCACATGTCCAGCATGCCCACCATGCCCTGCACATTCCCCCTGTTGACTGCTCCTAATTCAACTGACTGAACACTGTGTGATTGACTTCATAAGGGAGAGAAGGCCTGTCGGCTGGCTGGGCATTATTTTATGATTTTGAGAAAGGCAGATCATTTATAGAGCCTCTTCGGTACCTTTGCAGTGTAGCTTGGAATTTTATGGTAATGAATAAAGACCTTTTATTTTTTTTTGTGTTTTTAATAAAGAATTTTGACGTTAAATGTTCTACCATTAATGGTTGCCTAGAAGTATTCTTAGTTGCTTCTTAAAGCAACTTTGAGGACACATAAAGCAACCACTAAGTAATGCCTTCAGGAAGGAAAGTTAATACATTTCGGGTAATTGCATTCTTTCTTTTGTCTATATACCGTACTCAGCATATGGTAGAATTGGCTCATAGTGGCCATATTTAAACAAAAAACATGTCTGTCAGTTTTTGTAAAATGACTGTCTGTCTGCCCTGGGCCCAGAAAAGTGAAAGCAAGAGGATTGTGTACGGTGGTCCTGAAGAGTAAAACACAACAATGAAAAGAAATCACAAAACTGCTTGTCAAAAACACAGTCAATTGATTTTGGGGTTGTGTTTTCTATTTGTTGTGTTTTGCCCTTCAGGGCCACCATAGTTGTGTGTTTAAAAGAATTTGATACAGGAGATGCAATGTGCCTCTGTGTTTGAAAACATGGTCCAAGTGATGGGTGCCATTTTAGCCAACTTGTCTTGGGTTTAATGTGGGCTGAAAGCTGACCTCTGCTCGTGTCCTGAAGTGAAATTGCTGTGATGGGTTGGGTTCACATGGCCAGCAGGGAAAATCGGTGATGCAAGTTGACACTTAGTGTGTGTGTGTGTGTGTGTGTGTGTGTGTGTGTGTGTGTGTGCATGTGCTTGCATGCATGTGTGTGTGTGACCGGTTAATAGGGTTGCAAAGGGGTGGAAAATTTCCGGTAAATTTCTGAAAACTTTCCGGAAACTTTCCATGGAAACTTTAGCTTGGGAATTTTAGAAATATTCAAAAATGGAAATTTGTGGAATTTATGGGAATTAACTGGAAATTTTGGATGATTTTAAGAAACATAGACCATATGACTCATATACCAACAACATATTTTGTCATTAGAAGACATTTTTGCCAAAAAGTAAAAATATAGCATTTTTCTGTTAAATAAGAAAAATATGTAGATTGTAAATTGAACAAAAGGAAAGGGCTTTCAAAACATTTAAATGATGTATGAAATCAGGTGTGGTTATGTAAAACTGTTTAGCAGGACGCAGAAGAAACAGAACGTTTTGTGCTATCTAGCACCATGATAAGCTAACTTCTTTAATACAAAGGTGCTAGCTAGCTTACCTTTAACATATCTGCCTTACCAGTGAGCTAGCAATTTATATTTTGATTGGGCTAGCTAAAATCTAACATTTTAGAACAAATATCATCTAAGTTATATCATCATAACTTGCTTGACTGTTTGTAGTCCTCAAATGTGTAGCCTCACGTGTCTGTATCAGTGACTGTACGTGGCTCATAAAGGTTGCTTTAGCAGTCCATAATTCTAGAAATCATTGAGCATGTGATGGGAGGATGCACAATGCGTATAGGAGGTGCGGCCTCAATAGCCCTGCATTAAGAAGTGTGTTATGCCCCTGTGATTGAAGAACAGCAAATTATAGGCTACTCAACTTTATGCATATCACATCTCATAGTTTTAGCCAAGACTGCAAAAATATTATTTTCTACCAACTATCTTTATGTCCCTGACCTTTAGTTGAGATAATTTCCAGTTTTTTCTAATTAATTCCCGTTAATTCCCATAAATTCCCGTTAATTCCCATAAATTCCCATGGAAAGTTTCCAACTTCGAAAATTCCCGGAATTTTGCAACCCTACCGATTAATGACACTGATCAAGTGATGATGAACTCCAGTTTTGAGCATTAGTTTCAGTTCCATTATATTTAACCAGAGCCATGTACAATAGTGTTGTCTTATGGAGCAAAGAGCACCCCAAGAGCCTCAGGGGCAAAATAAACATCTTGTCCAAAAAAGTTGTAAATGAACAATATGGCATCTTATACAATATTCTGCACATTCCTGACATTACACTTGCAACATCTGAATAAAATTTGTCTGAATCTGAATGAGTCCAAATTCCTCCTAGGGGGTCTGTAAATGCCTACCACCCTTGTTGAAAAACACTTTCTATAATGCTATGATGCATGACCGACAGTGCTATGCCTTACTATTAGAATTATATTGTGATTATATATGGTGGCTGTTATCACCATTAGAGGGAAGTCTGTCAATGACTTGAATGTTAGAAAAGGGTACCAGTCAGTAATATTTTGGAAGCCCTGGTTAGGGTGTTCGGTGTAAGTGGGTCAATGTACAATCTCCTCCCAAAATGGGCTCCAGATACCATGGATGGTGTTTTAAATAATTGATCAAAGTTTGAGCGCACCCAAATGGCACAGCCCGAGACGTCGAAGGGGGGCTATTTGTTTTATTCAGATTTAGGACTTTTTAAACTGTTTACGTGGAGGGGAGTGTTTTGAAAAGCAGTGGCCTTAAAATGCAGTGGAATTTAAAATGCTATTTAAAATGCTATTTAACCCCCTGAGGAGGTTTCTGTCCTGTTGTGATCATGGATTGTGCCCTTCTGCTGAGTGTCTGCACTGTAAATGTGAATATTTTACATGTAACCATGTCCTCGTGGCAGATTACACCATTCACACATTGTGTGGTGTGATGATATCAACAGCAGCAGATGAGCTTTAGAGTATCACTGAGATTTGGAATGGGTTGATGTGCAAATGTCCTGTTTTCATGCTATGAGACAGCCTATTATTTATCCCCTATCCCCTGAAAGTGATTGACCACTAACCAAGTTAATCATGAATTTGCATAATTCGTTAATTATTGGAGATAATTTTGTAGATTTTGTGCTGTGTAAATTTTGTATTAAAACCCTCTCTGCATGTTTATCATAAAGCCATACAAATATGTATGCTTGGACAAACAGCTGCCAGGGACCTGATTTCAGGTTAGTGTCATGCAAAGTTAGCTTCATTTAAAAATAGGTTACAATATAATGGTTGCAATTCAGCAATACTGTAAGAAGAAATAAAAAAAAAATCAGGTTTGGTCCAATTTGATTTAGTTGGGCAGGCTATGGCAAACATGAATATTTTTAATGATGCCCTAAATGTTCAAACAGTATACTCATGACCCCAGTAAGCAACACTAGTGCACTTGTTATAACCCCAGTGAGCAACATTAATGCACCTGTTACACAGGGGCATAGTGTGCACATGGTAGAACATGCTATAGATTTGTGCAAAGCACATGCCACGTCTGAATGTGGCATAGACTGGAAGCTGGATGACCTTAGCACTAGAGTAGATTGAGAGTACTAGTCAGGTTTTCAGAGAGAGAGAGAGAGAGAGAGAGAGAGAGAGGTAGCTAGAGCATGCTGTACTGAAGTCGATTCTCAAGGTCATACTTAAGTATGCAGCACCTTAATTTACTGCAAGGAAAAACTGTGAAAATATAACTGTTATAATAGAGCACCACGGTTATCATTAACTGTCATTTTCTTCTGTACTTTCTCTCACCATCTTCCTTCTTTTTTCTTTTTTTTCCCCACTTGAGCATAAAAACATCAATTGGGGTTTGTTTTAATAATTAACAGCATTTGGGTTTTATGAAGATATATATAACACAGATTTTACAACACAGCAGAGAGAGAGAGAGAGAGTGTGTGTGTGTCTACTACCGTACACTAAAGCCAGCGCCTTCATGTGTAACCGTTATTGGTGAATTGCAGCTTCTCCTGGGGAAAAAAGGCAGCGGGCTCGCCTGTGGGATTCCCACTGGAAACTGTCGGTCTATTAATTTTGATCACTGGCACTATTCACAAATTTTTCCAATGGACGGGGACCTTACCTGTGTCTGACGACATCAGGAACAAGTTTTGTGTTCTACCTTCTAAAACAATCTTTTCCCATCTTAAATCTTTTGGTCTGAATTGACCTTTAGATGAATGTTGAATATGTAGAGCTGCGATGGATCTCTCACTGCTCTCAGCATGGTGCCATCTCCTCTGCAGGTGTTTCTGACTGCAAAGACCCCGCCTGAGTTCCTCTCAGCTTATAAGGAAGGCAAGCATCACAGAGCTCTTGGAGCCCTCCCACTTTACCTTATCAGTTTTAGGGAGATAATCACTTTTGCTTGCTATAGCCTAGTCAAGCTGCTCCATGCCTAGGCCTAGGCTATTTGCTGCTTGCAGAGTCTACCTTTCCTTGATAAGCCTCCAACAGCCTCATTTTGCAATGAATTCTGAAGTTTTAAGACAGTGAAATTACTTATGCCCATGCTTGCAAGGTGGCTGAACCCCTGCTGTGATTCATGAGCAGTGCTGTTCGCTCATAAAGGTTCTCATTTAGAGGTGGGACTGTAGGTTATAACTGTGGAAGAGAGGAAGCCTAATCTCCTTGGCTTAATGTCATACTTCTAATGAAGTCATTATTTATCTGCATAATGTAGGGTAGTTTTTTTTTTTGCACTTATCAGGAATGTAAGCCCTAAATGCTGAATATATTTTCTAATGTGATGCTAGTGTGATATATGCCTTTATGTGATATATTTGGGTGTTTTATGTTTTACAAAAGAAGGGAGTGGTATATCTATGGTACATCCGTGGTTTTACCTCGGCATGGTCCAAGAGAATAGCGTGCCTAACACAGAACGAGCAGAAGGGAGGCCTGGGGTGGGATGGCAGGGTGACATTCGCTGTCAGGTGAATGTGGTCATAAATCTGACCCTATGACTCTAGAGCAAAGGCAGCCCTAGCAGTGGGTGGTGAATGCTTAGAGCCCGCTCTAGTCTGAGCATGAGACTGTGTGTTCAGCGTCATGAATAACCGAGACAACCGGCTGAGCTGTGACTTTGATTATATGCAGTAAGCTTCAACACGACACCCCCCTCCTCCCTCCTCACACCCACACACTTTTAGCAGTGACTTGGTCCTAATGAAGTGCAGTGTTTTAATTCTGTGCACCTCATTGGGCATTAATGGTTTCCTAAATTTGCATATACACACAAACACGCACATGAATATGTGTACCTAGACCATTTTGTTGAAAGTTAATCTCGGGGGATGGCCCCCGACTGTCTGTTTGCTATGCTGAAAGGTAATTAGGGAGGGAAGCAGGACAAGCTCATGGTAAATCTTAATGTCAGACAGCAGAGTGGTGATTTTACATTCATATAACATCTTAATCTCTCAGTAAAAACTGTGATGCTATCACAGGGATGTGTATGGGTAGGGTTGAATGTTTGTTTGGGTTAAATTCAAAGGGACAATGAAAATGTATGGAGGATCACATGCATTTGCATTGCATTAACATCCTTGCATGCAAAATTAAGCAGTACTAAAATGGAGATTTATTATACCAAGGCTTCATATTTACCTTTTATTTGATATAAGAAAATGTTTAGAACAATATAAAAAATATATAATGTTTTTTGAGTGAGCATGCACCATCCCATAGCTTGACTCCAGCCTCCCTGCAATGCTCTGCTCAACCTCTTGAACAATCAATAGGCAGCCAACATCATTCCAGCGTCATCTCCATGGAAACGAGCTACTGATGCGGTCAGGATTGGCTCTCTCCAAAAGCTTGCCCTAGCGTGATTGGAGGATCAAGCCCATCTGCCCCACCCCCTCTACACTCTTAACACAAACACATATACACACTCTACCATTTCCCTCATCCACACAGCGATGTCCCTCCTCCTCCTCCTTCTTCTTCATGTCCCCCGCGTCTTAATGTGGTTATCTGCACCAAACAGTGAGTAGGCAGTTCATTGAAGCTCAGTGCGTGGAGCAGACTAGCGCTATGGACAATGAGGTTTTCTCTGCTTCGTGAGTAGATTTGAAGATCTGTGGCTTGTATGGATGGACCCCTGCACAGCACCTGTCTTCATTTTGCAGGGAGAGGAGCTGATTGAAAAGGAGACCTGTTAGTGGCGGTGGCTTTTCGCCCTGTGTTTTTAAGCGTTTCTAATGGGAGAGCTGAGGACTGTGAAAAGGGGCTCTCTCTTCCCGGTCGTCTCCTCTGCTACTGGATTTGCATGAGAGACTGTGACAGCGGTCGAGAGCTGTCGTTTGCTGGAGCACTGGAAAGACATGGTGTCCTAGCACATGACCAAATTTTGGCCATAGAAGCACAGTCAATGTAGCTGTATATATTTGCTGTGTGACCATCACTGCATCCTTTGAGGTTGTACAAATCTCTCTCTCCGTCTTCGGTTAGTTTGACATGCACAGAGAGCTCTATAGCAATAATTGACTGTTTCTGAGGACAAGCGTGTTTTATTTTAGAAAGTGTCCAGTAGGACACTGTAATTTTTCTCTTTTTGGGAGCACACAAGTTGTTTTTAAAAATGTTGATCTTTCTAAGCCTGAGGGAGGTTATTTTGGTCTTGTGACGGTGGCTACTGATACCCCAGCATTGAGGCTGAGACAGCTGCCAGACAGGACTGCATTGTGACTGTGCCATTTTTCCTCCCATTAAAGGCCTCACTAAACTTATTAGGCACTGTATTTACTTACTGATAAGGCTTGTAATTGAGGTGCCAAGCAAACTGATTTTATCTATCGATCTTATTTTGGGCTGCATGATCAAATAGACTGGATAGACTTACTCAGCTAACTAAAAGGGGTTTCGTCTCTCCTTCGCTTCATCACGGATATTGTTGTTGAGTGACGGACAGGAAAAATCAGAGTGAGCCCATATCATTGGCTCTCTTTGAAGTTGTTGAGCTTAATTAGTTCTCTTTTAACAATATCCTTGTCACTAGACAAGCGTGTTCCAACCCTGTTGTGTTGGCCTGCATTGGATGTGCCTCTCATGTGGCTCTACTAATCTGCCTTGGTGTTTGGCCGGAGAGAGAAAGCGAAAGAGAGAGCGATGTACGACCTCTGCACCAGGCCAGAGCCTCCCCAGGAGGACCAGCAACAGCAGCAGCAGCTTCAGCATTCCCCTGTGGTGGAAGGAGAGTCTGAGGGTAGAGGTGACACCACAGAGCCCCTCACTACCCCGCAACTGCTCGATGGGGAGAAGACATCAGGAGAGCAGGGGGCCAACTCCAGCCAAGATGCTGATGCTGTCAACACCACCACCAAATGTAACGCAACATCCAGCTTTCTGGGGAAACGACAGCACTCGTTATGTGAAGGGGTGAATGGCTGTGAAGTCTCAGCCTATGGGAAGGTAGGTGTGATGCATGGCCTCATAGATTTTTGGTCTAACATGGGCCAAATGATCATGTTAGGATATTTCTGTGGCACTAGCATGTGTGAAATGACAAGTTCAGAGGAAAAATAGCTGTGTAGTGCTGTTGTCGAGCAGTGTCAGTGCATTAGCTCATTCTTTTGTTTGGTTCCCTAGATACCATAATTAAGGTTCTGTCTGAGGAAATGTGCCAGACAGATAGCTGTGAAAGTCAAATAGATGGCCTCCCTTGTCCCGGATAAGCTGGCAGATGGAATGAGACAGCGGATGAGTGGAAGATGATAAGACATGGATCTCGGGAATCTTGTGCTGTTTGTGCATGTTGTTTTGATCACATCAGGTTATCTACTTAAAGAGCACAAATTAAATTTGGATAATATCTAAGGATTGATCATGGGACATGGAAGACTCAGAAGTGGTCCGCTGCCCTGTTTTGGTCCTCTGTTTCTAATATAGGGCAGTGGCTTATTGCTGATAATGGTGCTATGGGTACGCCACAGTAGATTACGGGCTTCACTGTTGCTATATTGAGAGACAGAGGCTGACCTCAACCTATATTTCTCACGGCCGCCGTGCCAAAGTAGAACAGCGGAGGAGCCACTTAATGGTGTTTTATTGAAAATCAATGAGAGCAGTACTAAGATTTCTCATATATTGCATGTAACTCTGCCTGGCTAACCTGTTGTGGGTGTTAAGTTTCAGCTGTGAGTGACGGGGGTTGTCAACTCTCTGGTCTGTAGAGTTTCTGTTGTAAGTGACTACACTTTCTAATGAACCATTGATGTGGACAGGCAAACACGGGCATAGATTATGTTATGTGAGACTGTTCTAGTCTTCCTGGTGTTTATTGAAAATGCATGGCCAACATTGATTGTTTGCCATATGCTGACTCTGAATGGTCTCAGAAATGTTTGACCTCCAAATTGAACACTACAGATACTATCTGCAACTATTACATGATTTGTAAAATCTTTAAAGCAGAAATCTAGTGTAAATCAATTTATAGCCATTTTTTAAAGATCACAGAGTGTTGGGAAAAGAGCAAGGAAAACAGAGTGCAAATACCAAACCCTCAGCACCTACATTAACTGAATGTGGCGGTGAGTTGGCAGTGCAAGCTGTCAGTTCACTATTGGCCAAATAGGGTGCATTTGCAAAATTTGTAAATAGAGTTACAAAGTTACAAAATTTGCAAGTTGTGAATTTTCTCTGACGTTTTTTCTATACTGGATTTCTCTATTATCAAAAGCGTTTGATTTACATCATCATGAGACTTACTGTATGAGACTGAGAGACGCACCGTGCGGGGGACAGCCACACCCTTTCATCTCCGTCAGATTACTCCTGGATTTTTTTTTATCACACAACCACTTGCATATTGTGTGAAACTGCTTGACTAGACCTTTCCAACGGTGCTAGCGGTTCTGTGACAAACGGTGTCTGAGATAATAATTTACAAATACAGCTCTGCGCCCATATCATACCCATTCTTTTCTGTGGAATATCCCCTGATCTATCTGAACTTCTGATGAGTTTTGTATGCTCATGTACAATTACCAGCTCTTCATTTCCTCAAGTCTCTTTTTTTACCTGGCTTACTCCTGCCTTCCTTACGCCTGCCTTGAAAAATTCTCAAGTCTGATTATTTTTATGTCTTTGCTTCATAGAAACAGGCATGAAATACTTCTGCTTTTAGCTTGAAGATTTTCCATACAAGTGAGGGTGAAAAACAATTAAATTGTCAAACTAGCGTTCAATGTACATTTTGTTTTTTAGCCTGAATCTCCCAATTTCATTCTCCCTGTTAAGTGCTGAGTGCCCTGTGGTTGCCCATGACGGTGTAATTGCATTTGAAGTGCAGGGAAGGAGGATCGGAGTAATAAACAGGAACCTGATGGTGTGCTGTTTTCTCTACCTCCGGCTATGGCACCCATGGTTGATCTGGCCATTCTGACGGAGAAAAGGCCCATTTACGTGGCGCATTAGGGATTGTTTTGTAGACCTTTTAGCCCAGCAGGGAGTGGAAAAGTGGGGGCTGTAGTGTGCCCCACTCTTGAAGGTGGGCTATTTATTTTCCCTTGTGTGAACAGTCATTGGTGTGTGTTGGTGTGTTGTGTGAGCGCACACGTTTTGCATTGAGGGGGAGGGAGCTTTTATCTGCTCATCACAGTTTGCCAGCATAATGAAGCAATGTGGTTTTGTTTCATGGTCTGAGCCACGTGCTGTAATGAGAATCTCAGCGTGACATGCTGGACTGCATTGTGAAGCGCCCCCCACATGTATACTGTGATTGACAGTAGCAGTTAGACAATGGCCCTCTCCCTTTTCCAGATGTTTCCGTGGATACAGAGATGGATGAATCTAAGAGGTAGAGAGTGGGGTAGTGGGTGAATGGCGAGGGAGAAAAGGAAATTGAGAAAGGTTGGGGCGATGGAAGTGGGGGCGCCCTGGAGAGGAGGGAAGAGCAGTGTTACCCACCCCCACAGTAATAGCTTATTATTACTCCTAGGTGTGTAAGAGAAGTGATCTGGTCTTTTGTCTGAAAGGGTTTGTGCTTCCCTCTCAACCCAAATATGAGAGTGATCCAATGTGTGTGTGTGTGTGTGTGTGTGTGTCATGTTTGCAGCCCAAGACCATTTTTTTTCATAAATCTTGAAGGCCATTCTTTATCTTAAAATTAATGCAATGTATTTAATTCACAATCACATTATGTAGGCCTGGCTGGATGATAAATGTGTTCTTCTTAATACTTGTTTTTTACTTGTGTTTTATTTGCATTCACTTCAAATTGGGGATTTCATCAATAATTAAAGTCTAAGTCTTCAAATTGTCCTGAATGATTCATTTAAGGCTTTAATTCTGATAGCATTCATGTGAATTTGGCCATGGTTTATGATTCTGGGCACGGTTTATGACCCTAACGCCCTGCCATAAGATGTAATTGAGGTCCATCCACAGCATCAAATTGCTCTGGGAGGTCATGAAAAAATTCACATGTTCTTGTGAGGTAAAAAATGGTAGAGGGGGTGCTTTTATTTGCCTGCTTTAAAGTGAATTAGAGGACCTTGAGCTCACAGGCGGGGCCGTACCAGAGGTTTTGTCAAAACGCCCTGAGGCTGTATCTCAGGAGCCCTCACAATTTCTCTCCCTCAGCCTGCGTAAGTCCTCAACCCTCAGTTTTCTGGAGCATTCCTGTACCCCCAACCCCCAAATCCTCTCTTCACCACTGATGTGATGCAGTGTCCTCATGAATAATTGCATTCCTCCAAATCCTCATCCTCTCTCCTGTTTTTTTTTTTCCCTTTTTATTATTTCTGCTTCCTTTCCATCATCCTGAGAATTTACTGGATCTCCTACTTCTTCGTCCTTCTTTATTAAACCTCTGTAAAAGGCCAGATAAATGCTAACAAGATATGACATATTTATAGTTTTGTGTTGGTCTGATGCAGCTAGGTTTAGCACGTAAAGATTTCACTGTGTTCCTTGGTAATATTTTACCTTGGCAGGTCTGTTTGAGAAGTGGAGGTTCTCTGGTTTAGGTGGTTCTCTGGTTAGCTGATGAAATATGCTGCTGGTTAGAAACACACACACACACACACACACACACACACACACACACTAAAGCACCTGTTCCCATGTCAAATGGTTGCTCCTCTTTTGTTTTGCATTTTCCAAGGTGAGACTGACACACAACTCATTCTGTGTATTATTCCACATTGGGTTACATACAAGCACTATACAGACAAAAACACTTTCACCAACAACACATAGGCTAATATTCCATGCATATATTTTTGTGCTCTACTTCTAACCCCTGCCGCTTGTGTGACCCAGTTATATTCCTTGAAATGGAAGGGAAATGCTGGGAGATGCTAAAGAACAGTTTGGAACTGTAGTTTGGGTTGTTTGTAAACACCCCTCCCCCCTACACACTCACACCATTCAAGCTTCACACCCAATTCCCCCTCTACCACCCTCTACCCATACCAGCCAGATCCTCTGTTGCAGAGCCAGGAGCGGTGTCTGTCGTGTTTGGTCTGCCAGTGCAGGAGTTGTCAGTCACCCGCTTCAAAGGAGTTTGACTTCTCAGAGCTGGATGCCCCTCAAGGGGGAGTCTCGGCAGATAGCTGTATGGCGAGGCACATCACAGGATTCCAGCCAGGCCTGTGGACCCTCTGATCATGTTCGATCGAGCGCCATCCTAATGGCAAATGGGTCTAGTCTGCTTTGGTCCTTTGGCGACTTTGAAAATAAGCTTATTCTTGTCACAGCTTATTCTTTTGCCACAGGGATGGAGATGTAAAGAAGCTGGCTCTTTTGGTCTAGCCATCAGAGAATGTGTGTGTTTGTGAGGTCTGCATCATGATTTTTTTTTTTTTTTCTTTCTTTCTTTCTTTCTTTCACAAATGAATGCAATCCCCTCATTGCTCTCTGTATAAAGATATGACTTCTGTTCATCAAAAATGCACACAGCTTAATGTTGATGAGGGAAGATCAAAGCTCTGCTTGGTGTTTATTTATTTATTTATTTATTTTATAAACCACATTAGAACGGCAACAACATGAATATTAACGAGCCTTGCTAGTCAACCAACCAATTCTGCATGAGGCAGAACAGCTCCTCCAGCTCAACTCTCTGTGTATATATTTCACCAGGTTGATTGACTGATTACATTGTTGAGGTAGATAATCTTTTCGTTAATGTCAAAACTCACAAGGCTTCCTTGGTCTCTTTCAGTGTGTTTTTGTTTTGCCCTGCAAATGTAGGCTGGGAACTAGGCGCCTCTGATCTCTATCTTGCCGTACTGTGGCTCTCTTCCGGTGATTTGAAACCCTCTTATCTTTTGAACATGGCTTTCCCTCGACTGTGGGTGAGAGCAGAAACGTTTACATTTAATTATCTGCCCAGATTTTGAGTTTTTTGAGACATTTTTTTATCCTGTCGCTCCTATCCTGTCGCTCCTCCGCAGATGCATCCATTCCCAATGTGCCCAAGTGCCTTCTTTCAGCTCAGTGTTTCATTTACTGTACTTGAATAGCTCCATGCTTGTTCGCCTGCTGCTGTATAAAGAGATGCCCAGATCTGGTGGCCTACATTTGCCTATGGAGAAATGTCTCATGCATTTCTCTCTGCCTCTTCATGTGCCCACCCACGGTCAATGTCTTTGTGTAGTGTTGAATGAATGGTCCTGACACTACTTTAAGATCTTTCCCATTCAAGGCTACTGTTATCTTCTCTGTATAACTAAGCGGTGACCTGAATACATAGCCAAGCTCATACTGTCTTTAAGTCTGCAGAGAGATGTATTTGAATCAGGAAAGGGGAAGAGGTCATGCTGTCCTGTGTGCATAAACCGTAAAGTGTTCTCAGGCAGCAGGTTGGTGTGTTCCTCTGTTGAGTTAGTTCTGTGAGTGGTTACGTGAAGTGTTTGTGCAGGACCTCCTCCACCAGCACAGAGGAGAAGAGCTGTTTTTAGGGGACGATGAGCCATTTTTAGGAGATGTGTAGGAAGGGCTGTTCTGTTGAGGCCAGTGTGTGGTGATGAAATATGTGACCTTCTGCTTTTGTCTTCTCATTTTGTTCGTGCCCTGGGGGTTGGTGACCTGACATGAAGCTATCCTATTTCAGTAATGACCCCTGTCCAAACCTCCCCCTGCTCCTGGGATGTGCTCCACACTGGGTTGAGGTTGGGGAATCCAGCCCGGTGACGGATATTTTTATAAAAATGTGCTCTGTCTCTGTGTGTACCTGTGCAATAAATCTTAGAACTAGGCTACAAGCAAATCTCTCTCTCTCTCTCTCTCTCTCTCTCTCTTTTTTCATTGGGTCATTGGTTGTTACAGAGTCGTCTTCTTTAAAAAGAATGCGTGTATTGTTGCATGTGCAGTGATTTTGTGTGTGTGTGTGTGTGTGTGTGTGTGTGTGTGTGTATACCTTGGGTGCATTCACCCTCACATTGGCCAATGGGGTAAATAATTGATCCTCCCCACTTCACAGGCCAAACATCCACCCAGCTCCCTGGCTCTCCGACATCCCTCGCAGACACAACAGTGTCTCTCCTGCAGGGGTGGAAGGGTCATCTGCGAATGATGGCAGACGTGATATGCAATATGCTGACGTGAGGCCTCGGTTTCTTTATTATTCACCGCCATCAAAGAGGCCTGTGTCGGTCATCATCATGTTCCTTTTCCTGTTTGTTCTGTCTGGTCTGCCATCGCGTGCTCACTTAGCCAGTCTGGATTGAAGAATTAACACTGGTGCTTGGCTGAGTTCTCTTCAGTGGATGTACCTGGCTCTGGACAGCTGTAGGTCATCTATGTTTTGACACGCCTTGTCAACAAAATCATTTGAAGTTCTTTCATATTTTCACTTCAAGCTAAGAAGGCAAAACCCAGTAGGCTTCACAGTATGTATAATGTAGCGACACATTTGTCAATGATTTTTATTTAGCCAGCTGTCTATCTGGTAAAAGAGCAATGCCAGGTAATGGATATGTCGGAACACGAGCAAGTGTAGCATTATTTACAGTGAACATCTTGTTTTTCATGCAGCCTCATAACCATTTTACATTATATGAATGCCAGGCATTTTATTGGCATCATAGACATTACAAATAGCTCACTGTCCTTAGAATGTCCTTTACAAAAGACAAATGTGCTTCATTGTGTGTGGTATTTTTTTTAATATGTATGCTGTTTAAAATGTTAACAACAGCTTGCTTAAAAATAACCCAAAATATTAAACAAGCTGTTGGATTTCCAGCAGGCTACCTAGTGCATTTCCCTGAAGTGTAAGGACAGTGAGGTCCAGAGAAGAATCCTGTGCAGCCATTCTTTCTCTCCCTGACTGATTTTTTGATTGTCCCTCCCAATTCCAGTTTTGTATTTGTGGAGCCAAGCAAACAGTGCTGTTTTTGTTGTGCTTTCTGTCTCTATATGTATTCCAAATACTGTTCTTCATTTGTAGCTATATCTCTCACTATTTGCCTGAGAATTTTTTTTCCATTTCCTTAAGCTCCTTGGTGTGTTACCGTGTTAATACATCACTGTTCCATTTTCCCTCCTCTTTCAGGTTGTGTTATTTATGTGATCTGTATTTAGAGGGAGTGGGTATAACTCTATGGAGGATTACTGCTGCGTTGTTCGGGTGGAATGCTCAGTATTTCTGTGCCTCTGACAGTCAGCAGATGTGGCCTTGCATTTGTATGCGACTTATAATTCACAGCCTGTGCCGTGGAGATGAATGGCACTCTGGATTGCTTTCTGCAGCCGTATCGCTCTATGAACCACAGGCACATCACTACCATGGGGCCATGCTCTTGGAAAATATACAGTTTTACACCTAACAAGAATCTTTGCATGGTTGTGCATTTTGTTGTTAATCTATTGATTTATATTGTGTTCTACATTCAGTTTTGTTTCTCACAATTTTTCTTTCTATTTAGTCCTTCTCACTCGCCGACACCCCTCCCCACACACACTAATCCCACTACTGCTGTTTGTCGTTGTTGGTGATGAGTGTCTCATTTGCCTCATTAGAAACTCGTTTAACCCCTCATCGCCTCAGACAGTAGGCCTGGGACTCCCCGTCTCTATTAGCATTCAGCCCGGGGGGCCAGCCCAGACGCCCGCACAGACGGTCACTCTGGCTCAGCACTGCCCCTCCGAGGGGACGACCTGCCCTCATTGACATTTGGTTGACATTTCACTCAGCCTCTCCTCTCCCGGAGAGGTGAGGGGCATGCCCTCTATGAGGGTCTTAGACAGCAACGGCTATGAAGACTGAGGAAGAGTAAAGATGGTGAAGTGAATTCACTGAATTAAAACGGTACTGTCTTTGTCTTTGCAACATGGGTGCACGTAATGATGCTAAAATTGAATTCTTTGTCTTTGTAATGGAACACTTCTGTGAAAGGTTACATTATAAAAACAAATAACTCATAGGTAGTATGATCGTTATGTGCAACCGAGAGCTAATTATGCTATTATGTCGTCTTCTTTAGCGATATCAGGGTATACCTTGATTTCAGGTCCGACTAAAGTTTTCAATGAAAATCAATTTTTTTTGTGTCTAGACATACAAGTGTTTCAGTGGCCTGAAATGCTTTTGGTGTCAGAAAATGTGATGTATGAGCAGTTTTAAAGACCGCTGCTTGTGACAATAGTAAGAACAAAGGAGTGGATGTGGCCTGCTGATTGGTCCAGCTCACAATCTCCCCTCTGGGGCAAGGCTGAGCACTGAGCAGTCTGCTCTCTGTCTCGATGTGGGAGTCACGTTGCCTGCTTGCTTGTGATGCTCCTGTAGCTAAAGCAGATTCAGCATCCTTAATTCTCAAAGCATTGACTGATAATACTGTTGTGTAGCGTGGTTTCTGAGGCCCTTTGTGGACCACTTATCAAATGATGGGGGTTCACAAAATGGAAAGTGATTGTGGCATTTGCAATCGCAAATAGTGTGCTATTTATTGCTGTGGTCATGTGCATTTCTTTACATAATGCAGAATAATGACAACCTTTACTGACTGACTGATTGAGAACCTATTATCTTCTGATATTATTTTCAAACATTATTATTAAACCTTTCAACCTTTTATTTTAGTGCTTAAAGACGCAATACAAGACTGAGGCACCATGATAGAACAAGGCTGCACATTCACCAATGGCAACCAATTTCCAAAGCTCACATCCTTAAAGTTGACAGTGATATGTCACCTATATCACATATTGCTAATTAAATTTTCCTACCGTGTTGCGACTATCTACAGCAGAGCCATACATTGTCTAACATGTGACTTGTGTCTGGAAATCTGCCGTGCAGGTAGGCGATGGGAGAGCACTTGCCGCCCCATCAGTGACAGTGATGAACGAGGGGGTGGGAGCATTGGCGGGCAAGCGTGTGGTGTTTGTTATGAAATGGAGCTCACGCCTACTGGTTGACACCAAGAGCCGAATGCCATCCACGCATCTGGCAGAAGCACTTGTTTTAATACCTTTTGGTGCTTTTCAATTCTGCGTGTGAATTTTAACGAACATGTTCTCACTTTCCAGAGGTTGACACTGTCAGAGACAAGATGGATATGTTGGGGAAATGAACTGAGACACTGGGGCCAGACAGCATGTCCTTTTCAATGGACTTAAGTGGCAGCATGCATCAGATACTCCGATACAATCAAAAAGAAATGTGTTGTACACATTGTTGTAACAAAAATGGCCCACAAATTAAAACAGACTTTTAAAAAAGCATAACTCTTCGGCTCAGCTTAATGTTGCACACTTTTGATATTTTTTTGAAGTGACAAGTCAGTAAGTGCTGCGGTCTCCAACATTTAGCATCTCTAGTCTGTATGTCATACTGTGAAGGAAAGAGACATTTCCCTTCCTAAGAACTGGCTTATCTGAGAGGGAAACGGGAGCTGGAGCCCAGCAGGGGGGAATCCTGTGGTCTAGTTGGGAGGTCTGCTTTCAACCTGCACGTACAGTACACCTCCTGTGGAGCCTGACGCATCCCTGGGGCATTCAGCAGGACATTGCCCTCCTGAATTTCTGCTCTCCTGAGCTCTGTTCTGCGTTCCCTTATGTTTGCTGTAACTTCTAGCCTAAATAATTTCATCATCCTCACCCATTATGCAACTGACCTGTTCTAAATGACAAGGATACAATGTTTAAATGGTGATTATGTTTTTATTTATTTATTTTTTTTTTGTTTGCTTTTGGCTCCTTCTTGCTCATTTTTCTGCAAGGATCTGCAGAATTGTACATTAGTCACACTGTGCTAAAATAGTGTCAAGAGGGATTTACGATTCTCGTTGAGTCTTATGTCAGTATTAAGGCCTTAAATCCTTTTGAAGCCAAAAGGGTGTGATGATAGCCTGGTGGGAGGGGAAGCATGAAAACGTACCCCCTCCAAAATAAATGTGTAGACCAAATTCAACGAGCCCCAATTTTATGCCTTCGTTGGGCCTAAATGGAAAAATGTGATGGCCTCTCTTGTCCTTGATGCCTTTTTTGCTTCTTGAAAGGAGACCAGACAACTTGTGCATGTTTTGATACGCATTTTGACATGCATTTGACCTTGTGGCTCTAAATAGGGTTGTGTTTATTCAGCAGCCCCAGTGATGTGATGGGGGTGGTCTGCCGGCACATGCTGTCTGAGCAGTAATTACTGAGCTGTAAGGCGGAGAGGGTTAGGGGAATGGGGGGAAAATCGTACACTCACCCGCTGTCTTAATTGAGGGGAGATTTGTAGGACGAGAGACTGACCTGCCATTACTGATTTACATCCGCGTGGAAATGCTCCAAAGACTGCATTGAGCAATAAGGTGTCTCAAACAGTTGCCATGTTTGTTTGTCTCCTCTGGTTTGTTATGCAGTAGCTCATGATATAATTTTTACATGCTAGTCATTATGTAACTGCGCCTGCTGTTTATATTGACATTATGCTATTAAAATTCTTAGCGTCTTAATTGTGACTATGTGGCCTTGCATTAGCATGTATGAGGACACCTGGTCGGCATGATTCAAAGAACTGGCTGATAATAATAAAGAAAAAAACAAGCAAACAATGCTGGGCTTATTGATGTTGTTGTTGTTGAAGGTCAGGATAAGCCACAATGCTCAGACAGTGGGGTGGCGTAATGCTTTATCCTTCCCCAAAACATAATAGAAACCCCAAGGTTTACTTGTGCAGTATGTGAACATGCTGTGATCAGAAAGGCAAAAGACTATTCAAGGACATAGATAACGGCGGCGTTGTTGGGGAGTCCCTTCTCGTGGAACCCCTCATACCCCACCCCACCCCCACACCTAACACCAATTTTACAGACGTTCCTGAAACATATGGCTGTAAGCCTGCACCTGGGGCCATGGGCAGATTGGCCATTTCAATTTCAGCCACAGCCTGAGGGAACCACACTTGGAGCCCCCTTCTACTGGAGCCAGGGGGCTGTGTGTGTGCGTGTGTGTGGTGTAGGGGTTGGGGGGACAGGGTCAGTATTGAGCCAGAGGATGGTGGAAAAAAATGCTGGAAAGGATCCTATTGTGTGTATTCTGTGCTCCAGCATAGCCTCCAAAACAATCATTGTGGGGTGTCCACAGGCAGGAGTGGATCCATGACAAATCACTGGGGGGAGGCGAGATGGTGTTGAAGAGGTCCGCCTCATGACTAATAGATGAGGGGAGAGTGATGGCCTGGCAATATTAACACCCACAGCGTAGAAAAAGACTACTGCTGATTTCATTACCCATGGTCCTTATTTAATTTTTATCAAATATCTGATGATTGCTTTTCCCTCCGCTTTTCCCTTCCCCTCACGTTTCTTGCCTCAGGAAATCCTTTTCTGCCTGGTGAAGTCCTTGTCTCAATTAGACAGACAAGGGTTAACCTGTTATTATTGCCACATGACCTGGTGTAATCTTGAGGTTGTTTCCTCTAATCTTTTGCATTAGTAAAATCTTTACCCCTAAAGAAAAAAATATCCCTCAATCCACATGGTTTTGATTTAACTTGAGTTTACTCTAAGTAGCTTACCTTTACCTAATAAGAAAAAAATAAACTGTGATTTGGTTAGTGGTTCTTTTAGATTTCTGGTTTTGCTGGAGGGTATTTTTCAAGCCGACTGAACGGTAGCTGGTATCTCAATGGTTGGCCTTTATTTAAAAGAACTGTCATCTTATATTGAAAATATCTTCTACACACCAAAAGTGTCACTTGGGACCAGGGAATCCTGGCATTTGCAAACTGCTGCCAGAGATGAATTGTGACCCAGATTCGAGATGAATGCAGAGGAGAGACTGCAGAGTCTGGGATCAGTAGGCCTCTGAATTTATATTCTACCACAGCTATGCCACTGCAGCTAACTTCTGTACGTGAAAGCGTAAGCACTCACAGGGATTTTCCTTTATTCAGCAGATGTTTCTATGGTGCTAAAGACTTGCACTAATATGCTATACAGTATGATGATACTGCAATATCTTGTGAAACATTATCTTGATGGAGCCGAATTTTTACATGTAGAGATCTTACATTTTTGTGATGTAAATGACCTAGGTTCTGTCCTTTAAGTAGCATCTGGTGCAAATTTTGTGCACTTAATGTTCAAGTGTTATTAGTAGATAATCATGACCAAAGTGGTTGATGTTTTCTTAGCTGCCACACATCAAGACATGGCAAAGATCTATTGAAACCTGCATGCAGCTGTTTCTCTGCAGATGTATTTGTTTTTTTTTTTTTACTATAAACTATTTCCTTCCCTACTGGTTACAGTCATTGAGTTGCAGAGATTGCTGTGGCTATCACAGCAAACATATAATGTACAAAGTCATAAATTGGAAGTGTCATATTTTTCGTTGATGACCAGTGAAAAATAGTCTAAAATATACATATTGTAATGTAAGTGTTGTGAAATCTTGTTTAAGGATTTGAAGAAGTTTGCCACATGCACAAATTTTACGGGTGTAAATAATGCAGTGAAATTCTGTATGTTGTCTGAGTATTGAGCATAAGAACAGGGAAGGCGATGTAGTAAGGGCCTAAATAAAGTGTGTGTGTGTGTGGGGTGGGGGATGCATAGAGAATGGGAGTGGCTTAGTGGGCTTCATACTGTAGGTCTAAATGAAATGCATTCAGCTTAGGTCTAAAATTGATCCGAATTGTTATTTATTACTGCAGATACACCAATGCTGTGCATTTTGCATTGGCCTTACCAGTTGTGTTTTATGGTGGTTTCAATAGTCTCTCTGTCCCCAAATGAAGCCACTGATATGGTAGGTTACAAAGTTTCTTAATGTGCAGGAAAGAGAGTATAGTTTCATATCAGCTAAAAATCACCACTCATTTTCTGTCTGTCTTGGTATTCTTTGCAACTGAAGACGAGTGAGTTTTTAGTCACTTTTAGTGAGATGCTAATCATCTATCTGATTCAATGATCTATGCTAAGATACACATGCTAAAGCCAGACTCTGAAAACAGATGAACTGGAGAAAGGTTAAACTTAATTGTTTAACTTGAGGAGGTGAAAATGAGTATTTGCCCAATAGTAGAGGTAGTAACATGGTCTTAGAAAAAGTGCAAGCCTCTGAATTTCTCCACCTTGGTATGCTTTTTGTTTTGTGTAGTCATTGATTTATAAATCTTGCTATAATTGGTTGCCATCCCAAAGGAATATACTGTACAAGCTTATATTCCGTCTCCTGATGAATTTGCAGGTTTGGCCTCCAGATGTCTATAGTGAAAAACCTTACGAGAGGTAAGCTTCCTGACGGTCAGATATGAGTAGTCTACCAATTTAATGGTCCTTGATGACCATTTTAAAACCTAAAGATCTTTCACAACCCTCTTGAGTCAAACAGTTGGGGAAGAAAACATGTTAGCAATTTTAGTCACACTCTCTAAGGCCTAAGCTACTGCATGTCTACTTTAACTAATTAGCAAAATAAGAGATAGTGTGTTGCAGCTGAAAGCAAATATTTAGCACCCCCCAACCTGCCTCTCTGTTGGTCAAAAGCATAGAAAATATAAACATCACAGGCAAATGTAATTTCCACAAGAATTGCTGACTGCCTTATACTGTAGTTCTAGCAAATCCAGCTGCACATTGTCCATCTTAAAAAGCTTAGCCCACACCTACAGGAACTGCAGAAGAATTTAGACAACGAGGAACATGTTATCTGGACTACCAAGTTAAAAAAGTATTAAAATATCGACTAATGTTAAGCCGTTCGCTGTTCAAATTTTTTTTTTTTTCCCCATCACAAAAAAATTGTGCTGCTCTTTCCTTGGGCTTTTAAGGGGCTTGTTTGAAGCTCTGTTGAACAAAGAAAATGGAAGGCCATGATAAAGGCAGGGGGATTTCTTTTCAGGTTGCAATGAATATTTAAGGTCTAAATTCAATTTTATCCTTGACTAACTTTTGCAGAGTACAGAACAAGAAGATGCCTTAAAAGAACTTTTGGGGGCAAAGATGGTTGCTTTTACTGGACATGAATCACACAATAAACAGATAAATGTCTTTGACAGCCTTGATGGGTAGCAGTGAAGGTTGGAACAATAAAATTACTGATGCCCATCCATCAATATTAAATTGATCTTGGGATAAAGGAATCAAACTGAAGGCAGTCATTATTTATTGAGAATCCTCTGTACTGTAGTGCAGAATACATTTTCAGATATCTAGCTTACTAAGGTAGGGGATAAATGCTGCCAATGCCGCTGCTCAAAAAAAAAAAAAGACCTCACACCGTGATCCAATTTCTGGCAAAAATTAAATCTGCTCTTATGTCGGGTGACCAAAAGCCGTGTGGCGGAGATGGAGCGGAAGCAATAATGGATATTCTCCTGAGAAGGAAGGCTGTGCATGGGGGTCAAAGCCGGGCATGATGGAGAACATGAGCAGCATCTTATTGTTATGCAGAGCAGTATCACAATAGAGGACTTCACTGGAATGTCTCTCAGGCCTCTGTATTTATTTTCTCTCCCCTCTGTCAATAGGTGTTCCTTTTAATCTCAAATGACTGATTTTTATTGGAGGCATCTAAGATCACAATAAATTATGCCATTAAGGGTGAGATAAAACCTATTTCTTGAGACCCATAAAATGGAATCCGTTCTCTACATGAGGCCCACACATTTCTGGACTGTCTCCTGTAAGCACCAATTCACTTATCTAGCACTTACAGACCACCTATTCTCCACCATCATTCTGGCGCACCTTCTGTCAAATTAAAACCATTCATCATAATTGACAGTGTGAAAAATAACCGTTTGAAATGTCCCCACTCTCTTCACATGGTTAATGAATACATGATGGTTTGCACAGTTTTTTTGTCATTTTCAACTCCAGCAGAACCCTCATTTACTGTACAATGTACTCCAAATTAACTATATGAGAGCCATGAATACCTATTACTGGCTGAATAGTGGTGTTCAGTAGCAGACAGATGTGAAATAGCCAGTTATTGAAGGCAAAGAAAAATCATATCACTCATCTCGATTAAATAGTAATGATGCTCTAAGGATGTGAAATATAGTATGTTCATTAGTGAAGAAGCCAAGAGAACAGTATGTTTGTGATGATTGGCTTGAGACTTCATTGGCGAAAAGAAATAAAAGAAGATGAAAGTGTTTGTTCAATTATGCTCTAGTGGGTGGCTGGAAATTTTCACTTTTCAATATGGTATTGCATGAACGACAACAACCCCCCCCCCCCCCGCCCCCCTTTGTGTGTGTGTGTGTGTGTGTGTGTGTGTGTGTTTGTGCTGCTATGGACTTAATCCACTAGGAAACGATGGCATTACCCCCATCCAATAAAGTTCTACAATCATTTACTATTACTAACAAATCTAAGCAAAAGCACATACATTTACCTAATTTTTGTCATCAGGTGGAGTATATTTTCTTGTTTTGTTCTAAACAAAAATGCTGAAAGAAGACCGAACATTCTTTGGTCTTAGCTTTTTGCTTGTCTGTTTTTCACAAACAATCCTGATATCAAAAGAGCGGCACAAGTAACCCTGTTATGAAACTAATGATTCTGTATCAATGCCAGCAGCACACAGAGAAGCCCATTGATTTGGGTGGCCATCTTTACGAGTCAGTGATGCTCCAATGGAACTCAGTTTGATGGAATGTAATTATTCCCTGTCCCTTTGCTGGGCCTTTGTTTCCTTCCTCCCCGGCTGCTTAATTAAGGAATCAGTGTTTTATCTGGAGGTGTCCCTGTGACAGAGAGACTGAAATAGAGGTTGTTTCTTGGTATTGTCAAAATAAAGTATAATTTTAGTACCTCACAGGCTACTAAAGGAACCCAGGTATAGGATCTTAGGTAGTCAGGAACGTTTTTAATGATCCACAACACTGTGGACAACTTACAGTGATTTATATTGATTCACTGTGTATGTGAATATGTGAACACTTTATTCTGGAATCCACATAGGAATCCACATAGGGGAAGGAAGCAGAAGTAGATGTTTAAGTGTTAGCTTACTGCATGTGTCCCAAAGCATGCATCTCACTACCCAACATTCTTTGCACTCCTAGGACTTTGTTCCCATGGTGGGAGGGCAGCCCTACTTAATATCTAAGCCAGAAATTCCCACTTTATTTCTCCTTTTGTATGCTGGATCAAGTTGGCCCGCAGCTCTTTGTCCAGTGGATTGAAGAGATTTCCCATGTTGTTCATATGAAAGGACAGTGGTCAGTACATCTTTTGAATAAAAAAAAAAAATGTACCGCACCTTAGCTTTTCTCTCTCCACACCATTGCTTTTCTGCTTGTTCCTTTCAGATCCTATTTGGAGGGGGGGGTGGTAATGTAAGCAAAGAAACAATAGACCAGAGCAGCACACTGGACACCATGTCTTTCCCTTACAAATGCGCTTCTGCGTGTCTCGGTGGAAATCGAGGCTTTTCAAGCAAAGCCTTTATTTTTGTGTTCCCATCCTCTCCCATCTGAAGACAATCCCCCAGGTTTGTTCCCTCATGTCGGCGCACCTGAAGAAAGCGCTGATGCCTAGGTTTTTGGAGCGAGTCCTATGGGGAGCAGGCATTAATGTTTCAACCCTATGGATCCTTAACATAATCCAGACCAACACAGGCGTTGGTTGCACGTGGACCTCCGTGCGAACACTCTATTAATCTTTTCTTTTTTTTATCTGTTCGCCCCTCAGAGATTATGCATGTATGTGTGTCTGTATTTGTTCACTTCCATTATTGTTCACAATGTAGCTAGACTCCATTTATTTGTCACACCATGAATACATTTCCACACCCCAGTTTTTGCTGAAGTTGCACCTTTGGGAGCATAATGGTGTTTTCGATTGCCTGCGCGATAACGTGTATTTTGAAAACAGTAGGACAATGGCGTCTGAATTTATAAGTCAGTTTCTCTTATGTATGCTTAAGCCACACATTATGTATGGTTGATAGGCCCTGATTTTTTTATACTATGATTGTCCTTCATTGTGTGTTTTGAGCTCTGCAAAGGAAGAGCATATTTGCATTGTGTGTGATTGTACTGTGGAATTTGATATATGTTTCTCACTGCACAACGCTGGTTTACTGCTAGACTACCGATCTCGTGTCTGCATAGTGCCATCATTAGTCAAGCAGAACAACATGGATTCATGTCAAGTTTCATTCAAGTTTCAACAGATCCTCATGATAGCCACATCACCTAGTGATTTTAGCTTATTAAATTGTAATACAAGAATGTCCTTGAACATAGAAAAGCTTCAGCAGGGAGATTAAAATTGTATTTTTTGAGGCTGAGGAAGGAAGCCAGAAAGAGTAGACTATAGAGTAGAATGTAAGGCCATGCGGATAGAGGCAGCCACATCATAGTGAACCATTTTTCAAGTACTGTGTGATGTGGTAATTTAAAAGGGATTATCATTAAAATTCCTGATTCTCTTTCAAATTCTACTTAGGAAACACCTGGATTTTATCATTTTAGGTCAGAGTCTATATGAACTGTTGGATGCCTGTTGTTTTAACGTTTCATGTCGCGCAGATGCAGCTATTGTAATAATAATAGTGGTGGGCTAATGTCACTTTCATGTGTATTTCTACCCTATGCTTTCATTCGGTTTCTTTCTTCTTGTCGTGGTTCACTGCCTGCATAGTAGTTATCTGGTCTGCTTGGCTTGTTTTTGTTGGGGAAAACTCTCGGCTTGATAGACATTGTGAACCGTTCAGGGAATACACAGCTCTCTGTGTGTGTGGTGTGTGTGTGTGTGTTATTTTGTCAGTCTCGCAACCCCTCTCTGTTTTTCAATCTGTTTCTTTCTGTCAAATCATGCACAACAATATGCTGGAAGAACACACACTCACAGACACACACAACTCACTGACCCAGATCTCACTGAGTGTCATGCTGTGTCTGACATTGTGCATCCCTGTCTCCTGTCATAGACATGTTCACAGTCCACCCTCTTCCTACGAACACTCCTTTTAATTTTGTTGGATGGGTGATGACAACCCACTTGGATAGATTTATGTCTGAAACTATACCAACCAAAGCATTTTCCATACATAACAATCAAAGAATTGGATATTTTTTGTGAACAAAATCATGGAATTTTGGGGAAAGCATCTAAATATCTCTATATCTCTGTAATAATCTATTTATTTCCATGCCTTCTTCTTGGTCCTTATTAGCATGCTTGTATTAATTCCTTGGCTTCCATGTCTTGCTTGCTAGGCTATATTGTGGTTTTAGAGTCTAGATGGCACAGTATGTTGTATTGCTACAGTACTGTGCTGTATAGTGGGCTTCAGTAAGTGGGGCTGACTAACACCTTTTTATGAGTCAGCATACTGTGGTAGTTACCCCTACTCAAGAGCAAACCCTATTACACATTCAAACTCATGTGAATCTATGTGACCAGCGAGTTTCACTGGGCCTGGTGTTTTGGTATGCCAGAAATTGTTGACCAAAATGACCAATTTGTGCCTAACAACACCCTCAGCTGTCCTTACTAGGCTTAATTATAGTGGAGGTCATTGAAGTCAGGTTTATAGACGGTAGTCATACTTCATCAGTTCATTTAATCCCTGACCCTTATTTATTTTTCATTATTTTCCAAAAAGTCATGGCCAAAAAAGCCCCTCTCTTCCTCCCTCTCTCCCGTCATCTTTTATGAAATAAATTTAATAATTCATTTCGTTTTGTAATATTCAGTTTGTTGGCACATTCTTGTTAAATAATTCTAGCTTGTTAGCTGGTTCTCTGCACCCAGCATGCTTGTGTAAAATTTAGTGAGACTGTGCCATTTCTGTCCTTTGAATTGTTTTGTTACTGACATTCAACATCTAAAATGTTTTGTCAGCTATGAGGATATCAGTAAAAAAAACAAGCAAACAGTAGACATTCATTTTACTCAAAAAACGTCCATGGTCAGTGGCCTTGTTAAAGGGCTCTCACTTCCTACTGCCTCCTTCTGGGAAGGGGGGGGTTTCCATGGAAACCACTGTCGTCCCTGGCAGGGCGTGCTTTTGTTGGCCACGCAACCCTCAATTATGTGTTTGCATCCTCTGATGATTGCAGCCTGGCATGCTGGCGGAAGGAACAGAGACGGCCATCGGTGACCCACTGCCAAATTCCCAGTCTGTCCAAGACACCTGTGCATCTACAATGGGATGCTTAGTCAAGATGAGTGAAGTAGAGGGTATCCCTGTTGGGATACCAACAGTGGCCTGCCTGCAATGTGGCATGTAAAGCAGTTTAACACATCCACTAATTCTGGGAGTGGCCAGCCAGATCTGATAGTAGGGCACGGTATTTATTACCTGTTTGCCAGAGGTTTCCCTTTCACCACCGTGGCCAGATTTCATGCGTGCCATTGTCTCAAGGGTGGCACCACAGGCCACATTAGCTGTCTATGCCCTCAGCAAATGGCCAGAAGACTGCAGACCAAGCTTGAGAAGGTCACACAGTCTGCCACACTTTAGGAGAGAGGAGATGTCTAGATGCTGAGTGATCTGAATGAATGAAGAGTGAATGAGAATGGGGTTCTGGCATTAGCCACGGGTTATCTCCATGTGATTGAGTCCAGAGAGGAGAGCTAACAGAGGGAGCTGAGAGAGAGATCGATTTGGCACTGCCTCTGTTTGTGTGGGGTGGCAGTGACAGCAAGGCTTAAACACATGTTCCCAGCATCCCAGGGGCACTCAAGGACACCTCGGCCTGGGCCTGGGCCTAGTCTCATTTCCATCCCATGCTAGAGTGTGCTTGCTGAGAAAAGCATTCAGGGGGATTACTGTTTGGCATATTCTGTAGAATACATTCTCTTGCCATGCTCGTCTTCCACTCCTCCCCACACACACACACACACACACACACACACACACACACACACACCAACCCTCTTCCCCAAATGCCTCCTGAGACCTTCTGGTGTGTCAGCGGCAATTCCTGTGATGCACTGAGGTGTCTGCGGCAGTGAGCGTCTGGCCTACTTCTGTTACCATCCTCTATTTGTCCTTTGATGAAACTTTTCACAGAATTAGAAATGGATTTTTTTACCATTGAATGTTTAGGCCATTATTTTGGTAACATTAACCATTTTTGCCACCTTTTGTAATTGCATTTTTTTTTTTTTTTTGCGTGTTTGTTTTAGTTTGCACCATTAATCACACTCAATCTCATCCACCAAACTAAACCTTTTGCCCTTATTAAAGCATTAATGGTGTTTCCACGTTTTAGAAAAAACAAAACAAGATCACCTCCTCTACAACACATGTGACCAGGGAGGGCCAGACTGCTGATGCAGCTGTTAATAGGCAGACATCGATCATCGAGAGAGAGAGAGAGAGAGAGAGAGAGAGAAAACACATTGCTTGTCAGGCCATCACTCATGTCAAAATGGCTGAGTTTGCATCAACTTGTCAATTAATCCACACAGACATACCAGCATGCCATGTGAGATTTGTCTCATTTACTTGCAGCCTGCTCAATTTGTGCTCCACATAAAAGCCATCAAGTGTGACGGTCTTCATGGAAAATGTATTCATGTAAACTGATCTGAGAGCATTGTCTGCATCAGAGTTGTATTGGGTTTTTTTTTCCTCTGGATTGTTTTGGCTCTGGATTGTTGCGGTTGCTTGGGTTGTGGAAGTATCCTCCTTTTGTGTCTTGGTTTTATCTATCACGCATCGTCACAGATGGTGGATACAGTCGAAACGTTTTGCCTGCGTCTGTGTTGGCTATCCGTCTGGATGTTGTGTCTGGTGTGTGTTTTCAGATTCTCTCTAGTGGCAGCTGGGATTACTGGCACCAGATTGGCACTGATAAAACACTCAGGGTGGGCATGAGTTACTAACAAACCTCCTCACCCAGAGAACCAACAAAAGCCACAGCTGGAGCCCACCAGCAGACCGTCATTAGAGTAGACAGCGGCCGTGGGTAGTCAGACATTCAACAGCATTGCCCACGTCAGTGATTTATCAGGTTAATGGCAAACCCAAAAGACCTGCCCTGTGTTTCCCATTTCTGTCTTTTGTAGTTTTATCTTCTACAGTTTATAATGTCTTGGTCCTATCACAGAAACAAACAAAGGAACTCCTCTCTCAGACTCTTATTGTTGACTCAAGTTCTGTTTCTGTTGTGAAATAAACCAGGATTAACTGTTTTGGTGTGCTATTGCTGTTGGTGTGTAGTTAATGATTAGCTAATTGCTTCTCTCATAATGAATGCCCAGAGCCAAACTACTTCATGTCATTAGTCAGAACCCTGTTGTATTCTCTTTGAACCCTATCGATTGAATATGTGTGATGGCAAAAAGTCACGTGCAGTAGTAGCCTAACCTAATGTTATTGTCATAGCTTTTATGTTTGCCATTAGTTGCCAATCCAACTGGGTTCATCTGTGTATTGTAGAAACCACTGTGCCTTGCCAGTTTTTTGGTTTGATTTCAGTTTCCAGGAAGGTCAAGTGTCCGCTCCCCTCAAAGCCCTCAACACTCTCCCTCCCTCCCTCTTTTCCGTCTCACTCGTTCTTTCTGCTGTGACACAGAGGACACGGCGACATCCCACTCCAGCTGCCACTGGCATGTTCCTCCCCTGGTGTCCCGGGATTGGAGGCGTTCAACGCCTTGTGGCAACCAAAGCTGCCACTCACTCTTGCAGCCCATCCAGCTGGACCCTAATCCAAGCCTCTGTTGTTTATCAGCATGTTTCTCTTGTAGCCGACAGCTCACAAGGTGGCAGGGGTCCTTCAAATGAGAGGGGGGAGATGAAAAGCGGAAGCAGATTTGAGAGGTCCATGTTGCGACCCAATATGCTGTCTGTAAGCTTAGGCACTAACAGTTTAATTGGGGGAAGAAATTCTGAAAAGCGCTCAAAGAGGATGAAGCTGTTCAATTATACAGTAGCTGTATATGGCACTTTTTGCATGCATCTTTATTTAACTTTCTTTGTCACTTTCATTCACTGTCATGGTACTTGTCATGTGTTTCAAGTTTGCACATAATTAAATAAACTATGCTGCTGAAGACTGTCTTGAAGTGCTGAGAAGCCATTTATCATGCAAGGGTGTGCATCCATGGCAGTTATAGATGAGCTGTCTCTTCTGTGGACATGAGGAGGGGTGTTAGCAGAGAGGAGCTCATGCTACCTGAGGACACCTCTCTGGAGTCCTGTGTCAGGGAAATTCATCCTCATTATGACGATGAGCTGCAGAATCAATCTTGGCTTGGAGCTCTGTGGTTCACAGGGGACTTTTTTGAGAGTCAGTGTTGTCCTCCTCGCAGGTTATCAATAGCGCTATACAAAAGGTCAGTCGGTGACTGGGGTTCAGTGTTATCCATTAGTTTAGAAGATGCGTCTTCAAAGGGGTGAGACATGGCTGTGTATTGATCGGACAAAGCTATGGCTTAATTTGAGTTAAAAAAAATAAAATAATAAAAAATATTATTTTATATATATATATGTGTGTGTGTGTGTGTATATATATATATATATTTGAGTATTGAGGGGAAGAGGAAGTTGGGTACTTATAGAGGAAGAATTATTTTTGGGAAATAGCCTGGCCTCTGCGACAAATAAGTTTGTAGGAGCTTAGTCTGGCGAACATACCATAATACCTGAGAGGCGGCCTTAACCTGCATCTATCAGTTGCCTGACTGGCACTGGGGGTGAAAGCTCGTTTCTCATTGGTTCCCACTTTTTTGGGAACGGAAATGCTCTAAAACGGCAGCCTTGCCAGACTGACTAGTTCGCAAAATTCAATGTAGCATCACAGGAAGTATGGGCGGGTCCAGGCTAAGATGGAAACCTTTTCTAATGAAATGATCGGGTGTCTTTTTACTGTCTAACAAGCATCTTTAATGAAGTTGTTTTTCTTCTCCCCAGAATGGCATGGACTATGGCTTCCTGGTGCGTCAGAACTCAGAGTTGCTGCGGGCACTGGATGACATGGAGAAGACCTGTGCAACTCTCAGAGAGGAGAACAGCCTTCTGGTAATGAGTCCTTGTATGAAAGTTTTGTAACAACAATACTGTTGAAGTCGAAGCATAGCCTGTAGCGATTTGCTTTTTGAAGAGAAAGATCAAGTTATTTCAGACTGATATAAAATGATATGGGGGTCTTGCTTAAAGAATTTAGAAAATCTCACACCAAACATATAATGTGCGCTGGAAAAGATAACATGTTGAATATCAGAGACAGAAGCCTTTTATTATCAATTTTCTGGGTGGCCATGTTAAACCCCCCCATTTGTAACTTAATTTCAATTGTACTGAATGATTAGAGTAATGGCATTATTTACATAATAATTTTATTCTTCATCTAGTTCTGATGACCATGTCATTTAAATAGATAACAGAAATAGATTTTCTTTTAACAAAGATAGCTGCATCCCCAAAGCTCTTGAACTCCCGACCCCTCACAGCGGTGAAAGCGATCAGGTAGAGGATAGAGGAGAGAAGCCGTTGGTGGGAGGCTCTATCGGAGCAGCTGTTTCCCCACTGCCCTCTTCTGACCTTTGCCCCCCCCCCCCCCCTCTCTTGTGCAGAGGAAGAGCAGCTCCCCCGAGACAGAGGAGAAGGTGAAGAGATTGCGGAAGAAGAACACAGAGTTGGCGGTCATTGCTAAAAGACTGGAAGATAGGGCACGCAAGCTGCAGGAGGCGAACCTTAAAGTGGTACGGTTCTCAGCTGCTAAACACTATGTCGTTTTACTCATCTGTGTATGGAGTTTAATAGGTTCTTACCTCAGGATCTTAGCATCAGATTATGCATTATTGTAATGTCTTTTGTAATGATCATAGGGCCTTCACTACATCTCCATGTGTTGAGAGGTTTGGTTGATGAATCTCTAATTTCTTGGTATAATTGATATCAACTAAAAGTCACACTCTCAATGTTCCCCTGCTAATCAAAGATGAACGTTACTAAGGATATCATGCATATTTTCTTTATTGTTTTGCACCGTCTTAACCCTGTCGTTGTCATCTCTACAAAGTTGCAGCATTGTGATTGGAGCATTGTGATCAAGTCTTGTTAAAAGACCTACAGCACTTAGACTATGTGCATGTGGTGCATGTCTAAACAAACCTGCTAAGCACAACTTTTCTGCTGGTTTGGCACATAGAGATTTCTGGGCAACCTAAAACACCACCTACTCCTTTTCATGAGAAACCTGTCAGAACTCATGTATTTTTTGTTATCTTTCTTCTGTTGTTTGGCCCTTGGACTTTCCTCTGCTGTGCCCTGCTTCAACATTGCCCAAATTCTCCCCATAGAGCTAGGCTGCAGATCAGATGTCTCCAGCGCTGCCTAATGAACTAATCTAGGAGAATCAGGACGAAAAGAATGGGCTCCCTTGTTTTCCCAGCGAGACCCCAGGCAAACAGATTGGGTCATTATGGGTAGTTATGCGAACGTAAATAAATTTACTCTGTTGGCCAGCTTCCTAGAGCAGTTTATGTTGTTCTCCGACACACTATACAGTATGACATTCATAGGCAGGGTTTGTGACGAGAAGGAGAAGAGTTCTGATAGGGCCATTTGTCACACTGAAATTTGCTTTCACAATATAGTTAAGTTAATTCTCTTTATTGTCAATTTCTCTACATACGAGAGTGTGGAACCAGGCTTATCCTTTGTTAATGGGTCTCATGCATTGGTCTGTGGTGAAGGCGTTGATTTTGATGAGTCCCTGTCCACAGTAGTTTTGTGGGGGAGGCAGCCCCTCCCTCCTGTTGGCCTGGTGAGGGTTGCCCAGGAACCCTTGCCCAGAAGGCCACCTGCACAGCCACCTGTCGCAACCCTGGTGGCCATGTGCGCTGAATGGGGAAGTGTCCCACTGCACCTGTTCAGCTCTTTGCAACAGAGGGTCGTTTTGCAGACCACCTCAGTATGCATTTATTTACACACACACACACACACACACACACAGCCTTGGGAATAGCAAAAGCATTTTAGACGAATTCACAGCTTTTGCTTGAATGGTCCAGTGCTGCTGGTATTTGCTGTCACAGTAAAGTTACTGACATAATGTAATTTCTTCTCAGGGCTTTTATAAACTTGTCTGATGATTTATTCACCGTGCATGCTGAATTGTAAAATGTTTGGTGTAGCATCTCCAAATGTTTTTATGTAATCTCACTTAGGCTTCATCTTTGTTATATAAGAATACTTCGATTCTTTAAAGGTGTCCTTTATACCATATGTGGTATTTTAAATTGTTCTCAGAGGTCTCCAAAGATGGGCTGAAAACGGTCCATGGAGACATTTAAAAGGCCCTATTTAATCTTTTCAATTATCTCTACAGTAAAGTACCTTGTTTTTCTACCTATGATGAGCTGGGCTTTGATTGGCTGCTGTAGCATGTCCACGTTAGATGGCATGTTCTGTGAACATTCTCAGATGAAAAAGGAGGATGCGTCTTTTTAATACACACTGGACTAAATAATAATGAATTAATTCAAAATGTAACTGCAGCTGTTTGTCCCAAAGCTCCTGTTATTCGGGTATGAAACCAGAGCAACAGCAAGAGCATTGATAGAAGCAGGAGCGTTGCTGTTCTGCTTGTTGTCTTTATTTCACGGATATTCTGTGATCTGGCCCATATTCTGACAGGCAAGCTCTGATAAAACTTAGCCGAGCCTTTAGCCTGGATAATTCCCTGCTATCAGCCAACGGCTTTTAAATGTTGCTATTTTTTGTGTGACAGGACACTTTTTTATCAAAAGATTTCTTAATCTTCCTGCACAAAATAAACAGATATTTAACATTTGTTCATTTGAGCTGTCCGGCTGGCGTTTCGACCGTAGGGCTGTTAGGAAGGAATTGGACACTTGAGTTGTTTTTGCCAGGAGCACTGCTGACCTTTTACTGACCCACTAGTGCACCTGTAAGCGCTCTTGTCTGTGCTGCAGGTGAACAGCCCTTTCCCAGTGAAGGCCGGCGCAGTGGAGCAGTACAAGAGGGCGTTTGCACGGCAGAGGGCACGAGACCTGGCCCAGCATGCCGACACGCTGCTTTCCAAGGACAAGGAGATCGCCGCCCTGCAGCAGGAGTGCAGGGTACTGCAAACCCGCCTCGGACAGGGCAAGGTACAGGAGCACAAGAACGTGCCTGGATTCATAAACTGCTTGACTCATGCCTAGTTTGCCACCTAGTGGACCATCCTAGACATTACACTGAAGTCGGAGGGCTGTTGCGTAGAGGGCTTAGTGTTGTGGTGGTTTTGGGTGTCTTCATGTCCCTTTTAGATTAAAAGAATGTTTACTTTTTTAAAGCTCTAGTTGCAGATAGATTCTAGGTGGCATGATAAAAAAAATATCTGCTATATACTCATTCAACAAAGAAAATTGCAACAAGTGTTCCTAACTTGTGTTTTTGATGCTGTTGTTGTTGTACTGTAACATTGTACAAGCCAGCTTCAGGTCTCATTTAGATAGAATCTAGAAATTCGGAAGTGTTTAGTTTGGACAGTAATTAAAGATTACCACACACACATTTCAAAGTGAAAGGATTAGTCTTAAAATGAGATTAATGTCCAGTTAAGCACCAACTCGTCGGCTAAATACTGATAGCTTGCGTTAAATGCCAAGTTGTGTCCTCTAGATGGCAAACATGATCACATTACAGCCCTGTCTCCATGTAAATGCAGGGGAGCATGTCAGGGCACATCACAGGACAGAAATACTGTCATGTCTTACGGTCATGGATTGATTCATTGAGTGTTCACATATTGGCATCTGAGTTGAACTTAAATTCTGTCCATGATCTTTATAGCCCCCCACAAACATACACAGTTATCTTTCCTTGGTTCTGCTATTGAGAAGGTATAAAAATGTATGTGTGTGTGTTTGTGCATGTGTGTTTAGGGTGGGCAGGGTCTGTGTGCGGTGGCTGATTTTGAGCGTCTGCTCCGTGAGTCCCAGAAGGAGGTTCTGAGGTTGCAGCGACAGCTGTCTGTCAGCTCTGTGCGCGAGGCCACACCAACTGTAACCCCTGAATCCACCAACATCACCAGCAAGGTAAAACGACACACACACACACACACACACACACACACACACACACACACATACATACATACATACATACCAGCCCCTCCAATCCAACTCCTCTACTTCAACTTTTACCTGAACCTGGCCCAAGGCTGGGTGCCCAGTGGGCTTGTGGCTTTGAACATGTACAGAACAGGCAAATTAATACCTGGCAGTTACTGTAAGCCATTATTTTTTAATGCTCCAGGGAGATTTAGTTTTCCCGCATAGTTGGGGCTTCCCATCCTTGTTTTTCTTGGTTTCTTTTTTCCGTCTTCAGTCGTGCTGTCTGTTATGCAGTAGTGATGAACAGAAAAAAGCTGGAAAAGTCTTAGTGCTAGTGCTACCACACTACAAAGTAGTCTGACTGTCGGAACTCTTCTTTTTCACCATCCTCTCCCCCAAACTCTCAGCATTTATAGGCAACATGGACAAGTTATGATGCATACAGTACAGAGACGAAAAGTGGGCCAAAGCACAAACTCTAAATCTCTAAATGACCGTTGGCTGTTCTCGAGTTCTTCATCCAAGCCTTCATGCCGTGTCACTGGACAGGATGTTGTGATGAGGGTGTGGGGGGTGGGGGGGGGGGGGGGGGGGTGTTGTCATGAACACATGGAACCGCTCACTCACTCTTCTAAAACAGGGGTGGATCTCCCAAGGCCAGGATTATGTGTGTTTGTTAATATGGAATTTGGTGAAGTGGGTTTTTTTAGGAGCTTAGCGTATGTTTACACTGACATAGATGCTGTTTTGTGGTGTTATATAATGGCTTTCTGGTGGACAAACTGCCAGTAATCTGCTGTAAGACATAATGAGCTGATTCCCTATCTTGAACTTGGCCCTGTGAGGGAGACCAGGCGAAACAGAAAAAGGGCAGAGCGAAATGTGTAAAATGTACTTTCTAGCAAACATGTTTTATTGTGTCAGACTTTGAGAAAGTTTAAAATTGTAGGAACCTGTAGATTTGAAATAAAAATCCTGTTGCCAGATTTACACTTACACACTTACATTTATTCTACTATATTTGTTTAATGAGTAGAAAACGTACATTTCATTCCTGCTCTGGTTCCAACCTTTTGACTTTTAAACCATGTATTGATAGACAATGTAAATCTTTAAAAAAATAAAAAATAAATAAATTGACGGTGGCAATCTCCACTGTAGGTGCGTGCTCAGCTAACTTGCTTTTCTACTTTCTTCTTTAACATGGTAGGTTCAAAAATACTGTACCCAAACAATGTTCTGATTTTATTTGCACCAAATTTGAGTGGTGGGAAGCAAAGAAGGAAATAATAAGGCAATAATGGGGAAATACTAGCTTAAAGGAGAAGGCCGGTGTGATTTGGCCCTGGACTGTACTGGAAGATGTTACAGAGTACAAACATTTATCAAATTCCCACCTCCGTTCACCCCCAGCATTCCGCATTAAACCGTTTTTAGCCGAAGCTTTCATTAACCTTACACTGCTAGCTATAGGTGCACAGCTTAGTCTATGAAGATAAATCGCTTTTTTTACTCCATTAACAAGGTTCAAAGTAACTCCACACTTCATTGGTAGACTTTTGAGGGCCCTGACATTTAAAACGAGACAATGAGAATTTTGAAAGTGTACAGGTACTTAAATTAACTTAAATTAAAAAGACAGTTTATAAAGACAGTACCTCCTCAATTTCCCGGTCACTGCCATCTTGAAATTAAATCACGATAAGTCGATTGACGAACAGATAGGACAGGGGAACAGATTGAAAATTATATTCTGTTGAAGTGCTTGGATTTCATCTGAAAATATATGGTGACTACATGAGCTCTAAAGCACCAACAAGTGATGAAACTTAAAAGAGTTTGACCAAAGACATTTATAAAGTTATACAGCATGATGTTTTTTTTATGAGAGAATGCATATTTCACGGTACTCTTGTAACTGAAAAATCTGTCCTGCAATTCTGTCTGGTTCCAACCTTTTGACTTTTAAACCAATCATGTTTTGGCATGTGTGTAAATTTGGCAAGTCATGTAAATCACAAAAAAAATGACTGTAGTGGAAATCTCCTTTGTAAATGAATGCTCAGATAACTTCCTTAGCTACTGTAGCTCAATACTGGTCAGATTTTCTTAAGATAATTTTCTTCAGAATGAAACGCATAACAATAGGATAGAGGTTGGAAAATTACTTAATTAGTTTTAAACATTCTCGGTTCAAAAATAATGTAGTTATATTACAAACATTACTATAAACATTGTTCTAATTTCATTTGCATCAAATTGGAGTAGCAGGCAAAGAAGGCATCTGTATTTCTGTTTGAATGTCAACAGTGGACATTTGCATGGGCAAACACCTAGCCTAAGAAATGTTTAGTGAATAATATATTTGTATTTTGTACATTTCAGTATATGAAATATACATTTTGGAGTTAATATCAGGGAAGTAAGAGTGCATTTTGTGTTATTAAAAACTATACTGGCTTTTGTATGACTTGGGCCTAGACTCAGTGCATTCAATTTCTCTGACCACTTAAAGTTTTTTTTTTTTTTTTTTTTTTTTTTTTTTCAGATGAGAATGCCAGTAGTGGTAATCTGTCATTTGTGAAACACACACGCACACACACACACACACACACACACACAAACACACACTCACAGAAAGGGGCCATGTTGTGTGTGTGTGTGTGTGTGTGTTTGTGTGTGTGTGTGCGCACACATGCTAATCCCCTCTGACAACAGAATGGTACAGTCCAGTAATCCTCTCTGTGTTGCCGTGGTTGCGGTGAGAGGGTTCTGGATGGTAGGTAAGACTCTAACCGAACCAAAGACTTCTCGAGCTCACCCAGCTCTGAACAACAGGGAGCTGGGGACGACCTGCACATTTCCACAAGTCTCAGGAGAGGGGTAGGTCACCTGTCAAATGTGTGTGAACTGTGTGTGTGTGAATGTATTTCTGCATGCATATGCCTATGCACATCTGCGAGTTAAGGATAAGAAGTAGAGTGTATAAGGTGCAGCCTGGGCCATGCCACCCGGTTGGCATTAAGAGATATACACTGCGTGCATGCTGTGCCCATGATCGTGGCAGTGCCAGAGTCTCATGCAATACCCAAAATGGCACGGGCATCTTTTTTAGTCGTTTATCATAACACAACTTCTGTGTCTTTCAGCACAAAATTCACTAATTCAGTTCAGGCTGCAAGAGCAGGCTGCACCAAAGGATGCCGGCCAGATTATGGCTTTCCGTGCACACGGGCCGCTGTTTTTCAGTGCCGTGCTTCGTATAGCGCTCTCTAGTCTCTACATTAAGTGGATTTCTGGTGTCCATCCATTTACTTTTTTTCTCTTCTTCTTTAACTGGATCAGAGTGCTGAGTGAATCATTGTCCGAACTTCCCCCATTCTTTACCACACACCAGCTGGAGAGCAGAGAGAGGAGAGAGGCCTAGTTGAGTGACGACTGTCAAAATCTCTGTTTTGTAACAGTGCGAAGTTTCCTTGTCCAGATGTGGGAATTTAGGTGGCGTGGCATGGCTCAAGACGACCTGGCCACTGGGCCAGCGGGCCGTGTAATATCTCCGCATTGATATGTATTAAAAAAGAAAAACGTAGCACACCGGCCAATCCATTAAGGTGCTTTTAAAAGGAGTGATCCAGTTACCCGTTTCAGTTGTCCACAGGGATTACAGCAATGTGCTTATGGCACCTAGGGCCTGCCCCATCTGATCTGTGAGCCTTCGTAAGCATGGGCTAGGACTGGGTGTACCTTGGTCAACACACCCAGGAACCAACGAACGAGAATGCGTCCTGCTTTAGGTTTAGCTAGCACATGGTCGTGGTCGTTATTAGCCATCATGATCTTAATGGTGATGGTCATTACAGAATATTTTAAGAGTGTTTGATACAATGACGATGACTGAATGTATTCTTTACCATAAAGCTGTATGGGTCGTTCTGTGCCACAGAAGGTATAAAGTGACAAAATCACTTGTAGCTGTTCTGACAGTTGGTATAGTGGGATGTTAAAGGCAGATTCCAAGTTACTTGTGCAGCACTAGGATCTCTAAAGTATTGCTTAGCTTTCTAAGGGGGATTATCCCGCTTCTCATGGGAAAATGCCGATATAATTCCCATTTTTCCCCCCTCCGCTTTACAGCTACAGTACACTGACCTACACACTCTACAGGGTTACAATCCCTAGATGATTAGATTACCAACTCTCAAAGTTCAACGTAAATATTCATGGGGAAATTTTCTGTTTGCTTGTCACTTCCCTGCAGATTTTCACATTGTCAATTTTGTGATCTTGTCTGGCTCAGTTTGTGTAGCGTTAGTGTGCCATGTTGGCTACCCAGTGTTGCTCTAGTGCAGAGGAAATGTTCCACTCGAGTGGCTGTCACTGATGCCATCCAGACAAGGCCATCAGATAATCACCTCAACACTCAGCCCTAGGCCAGGCTCTCACTCACAGCTTGGGCCACCACCTGGGCCCTTTTACCTGCACCTGCACTTTTCTCTTGTAGTACCACAGCACTGTGTCACACACTCTCCCTTAACAACTAGTACCAGTGACATAGAAAACATTGTTTCTCTTGTTTCAAATTACTGTGCACTAATTTACTGTCAATATTTATTAAGTTTGATTTAAAGTAGGCTCTTCTAGCCATCTTTGTTCGATGTCCATTAAAAATTTGGAAGCACAATTATAATTTAATAATCATTTTTAGCATCCAACTATTGACATTATTTGTTTTGAAAGGGTACTGAGTAAACGTATTGATAATACAATATTTTTTAGTAATATAAATGTATATAACAAAACGGATAGGGTCAATTTGATCAGTCATGATCAGTCATGTTGTGAGGGTGGAGCGAGTGACGTGGCCATCATCAGCCCAGCTTAAAGGCATACCCCTGTGTGTTGAGAACACCACTCATCCTCTGTGGTGCTCGTTTGATCCTGTTACTTGGTCACGGCCTTGGCTGGAATGGCACAGTTCTGCCGAGAGCATTAAAAGGTGTGAGTCTAAAATTAGCCCCTGATTCTCGACTCTTAGCTCTGCTGAGGAGAGGGAAGCTGACAGCAATGTCATGCATTTGTCCAGTGTCCAGCGCTTTTGCTCCTGCTAGCTAACCAAGGTCATAGGCAGCCGTCTGCTCTGGATGGTGGTGCGCTTTTTATTATTAGATGGAGGGAATTATCTCTCATAACTTCATTTGGTTTTCCATGGTTTTCTATTTCTACAGAAAAGACCAAAGGGAAGGCTATACATTATGTGGTTGTGCATTACAAATTAACCTTACAAACTAAATCTTAAGTGAAAACTTTAGTCTGGACTGAACTGATTGCCATTTTCCATCTTTTTAATGGACCATCTCAGGGTGGATACTAGAGATCAGTATAGAGCCTAATCACTTTGGGCAAATTAGCATAATGACATCAACACTTTCCGTAGGTGTTAACGTTAACTGCAAACTCAACTTAATATTAGTTATGCTAATTGCTAACACTGTAGGTCAAAATTTAGGGAAAAAAGCAAAATTAGAAGATAAAGAGCTTGAAAGCAACTGGAAGAACAAATGGCGATTGTTGATATTATGAGGGGTCGTCAAAGTTTGAGAACTGCAGTGTTAACATGCTCTGGGTTGTCACCCCCTGTTTTAGGCCGCGGCTGAGACCCCGCCCCCAGCTTTAGATGAGGCCCCTCCTACGTGTGAAGAGACTCCTGCAGAGGAGGCGGAGCCGGGGCCACAAGTGACGCCTGAGCAGAGTTCAAGCCCCACCCATCCCGAAGAGCAGACTGAGGATCAGCGTATAGAGTTTCTGGTGAGAAGCACAACACACCTGACAGTTGCATAGATATTGTATACCCGGAAGCCTGCTGCCGCTAGCAAACACAAATCTCTGTTCTCCCATTTGTGTTTGGTATAGTCCAGTGCAGTAAATACGTGCCCGTCCTCATCAATTTGCTACTATTACAGATCCCATGCTCTTTATGTAAACACAAGAAATTTCAAGCTTTATATACTGTACATAATAAAGTGATTTCTCTGTTTGGAGTTATCAGCATTGCAGTGGCAATCAATATTACTATGCCTACTTGTTCTTAGCAAGCAATTAGCCAGTATGTGGAGCTGTGTTCCAAATTCCCGCTCTTGTAATATTTCCATACTTGCCATGGCAATACTGAAATAAGCTGATTTCTGCTTTTGTTGGGCCTGTGCGTAAGCTGCATTTAGAATAATTAAAGGATGCTAAGCTTTGTAATTCCTTGGCGTTAGTGTGCCAGAGGTCAATATTTAAATTGTGTGCTTATTCTTCCAGTATTGCAGATTAATGTGTTGGTATATATGCACAGTCATTAATTTCATGCATATATTTAAGCAGGTGGTGTTTAGTGCAGATTTTATTGGATCTCAAAATCCAGTTTTTGAGGGGAATGAAGTTTTCCAACTGGATATCGGAGATTGGAGCTTAATGTATATATTGGTTCATTCTAACCAGTCTTAATTGTCTGCATCTTTCACCAAACTGATTTGTTTTCTTTTTCACAGGAAAGTGAGTTAAGCAAAAAGAGAAAAGAATGTGAAAGTTTTGAGCATGAGGTTCGGAAGCGGCAGAAGAGATGTCTGGATTTGGTATGTAGTGCTTCTTTCCTCTTCGTAATTCCGGCAACCCTTTGCTCTGTTTACACATGTACAGGAATAACATGTAATAGACACAAATGGATGTGTAGTTATAAGAAGTTAGTATTCAGCACTATTGCCATGTTCCCCCATTTCTCTTGCATCAGTATCAGAACTTGCCATTGTGTGGGGATGTACTTGTAAGGGGGTTAATCAGTATCAGTCTTCTCCTCAAGTGCTCGGTTCGGGGGCAGCCTTTTCAGCAGTGCATCTGGTTGTTGTGTGTCACAAGCATTTTCTTCTATTCTGTCTGCCAGTATTTTGATATTTTTGAATTGTGTTTGTGTGTGTGTGTGCTTATCTGTTTTGATTGTTTGTTTGTTTGTTTTGTTTTTTCCAGGAGAGCCAGCTCGATGAGGAGCGTGGCAAAAATGAGAGATTAGCCGAGGAGGCAGAACTCCTCAGGCGGAAGGCTCAGCTGCTTGACCAGGTGAGTGACCTCTCCTCTCCTTTTACTATCTTTCTCAATCCCTCTCTTGCTCCCTTTCTCTCTCTCTCTCTCTCTCTCTCTCTCTCTCTCGTCAGTATTTCTGCAAGCATTGCCACAATTGCAATTACATCTAAGAGAGCATTTTGGGCCCGCAATGTGTGTCACTGCACGATAGACATCATTTTGTAATGTGGTGCTGAGATTTCATCATATCCTGTTCCTTGTTGTCAAAATGAAAACACTGATATTGATCATGATGCGTGACTCAAACCAAATAAAGCAGATACCAAGCAGGAAAATCAAATGGCCCTAGCTTTGTAAGATGTTGTGTACACATGGCTATTGTCACGTATCTCTTATACCCTTGAATGAAACCTTAGTTCAAATTATATAATGTCTCATTGCCAGTAATCACTGAATATTTTTACTCTTTTATGGTCTCTTCATAAATACCTCTGAAGGACTGATATGCTTGTGTGTGAGGTACATTGTAGGTTTTGCAATGATCTGAGGTGTGTTTGTTCCTCAGTCCCAGGCTGAGAATGAGGAGCTGAGGCAGGAGCTCTCTGAAGTGAGCGCTCAACACAATTCAGTTCTCGAGGAGAACCAGAGACTCCGTGCCAAACTGGAGAACCTAGAGCAGGTCCTAAAGGTACTTAGTCATCCCTTTATCACTGAATGAATCCTCTCATAGGGTCCACTAAAAACACATACTCTTGGTTATATTCTGATTGATATAGTTCAGATGTTTTTACTGTGCAAAATCTGTGTTAGGCCACACCAATAAAATCAGTTGGTTCTCGGATTCGCCGCTTGAAAAAAATGCAAAATGAAATAAAAATAAAATTGAATTCGAACTCACACGAACATAAAAAACACCGTGGCATAATACTGAAAAAAAAAACAGCATGCTGCGTTCACGTGACGTCGAAAACCAAATCGCGCCTTTCACTTCAGAGCGCAAGAGACGTGATATGAGGAAAGATGCCGGTGGAACGGGATTCTGCTAGGCCACTGTTAGCAATTTTTAGAATATTTGATCAGAAGAGAAAAACATTTGACAGGTGCATTGAAATTAAAGAGGATGAGAACTTTGCGCAGTTGTAGCCTACTCACGGTCCCGAGAGCAGTATGCTTGTTCAACTCTGGAGGTGAGTTTGATATTTCATTGATTGAGAGGCAAAAAAAAACCCATTCAAAGTGTTTCGCCATCAAAATCAATCAATAAATAAATGGATAGCATGTGCCTCACATCCTCGCGCGCGCACACACACACACGCTTCTGTTTCTCATGCAAAAAAAACATCTCTTCTAGATTCACGTGACTGCATATTCATCTCCGTTGCGCTGATCACAGAGTTTTAGTCACTACCTAATTGCTATCTGGTGAATCAATTTGACGTTCTAATGCCCTGTGATGAACTGTCACAAAATGAGTTTGAACGTAGGCTACAGTAGTCTACATTATATGTCATACCTCAATTCCACAGCCAGCCTGCTTGGTGCTTAGATTCACAAACCCTTAAATAAATGACAAACCGTCAAACCTTTACATTACACAGAATGACAGAATTATGAATTTTTGTACATTGCCTAAAACCTGCATGACAAAAAGTGTGCTGTGAGGTGTGAAATTTAAGTTTATAAATTAGGCCACATTTAGTTTTTCCTAATCACATGAGTAAATGTCTTTAATGAACATTAACTGTGAATGTGCTAATTTACCTTCAGAACATTTTTTTATTTTTATTTTTATTTCGCTCGCTCGCTCCATATTTTTTCTGAAAAAATCCAAGAACCAACTAATTTTATTGGTGTGGCCTTAAGTATAAAGTGAATGTATTCACACTTAAAAATGCAAGTTCAATGCCGTTTCACTCAACTCCATAGAAATGTCTTAAAGCAAGATACTGAACCATGGTAGGCACCTTGTGGTGTGTGAATGGGTGAATGTGAGACCTACATTGTTAAGTGCTTTGAGTGCTCATATGAGTATGAAAGTGTTATGTAAAGGAAGTCCATTTAGCATTGATATTACTTCTTTAATGTCTGTGCAGCACATGCGAGAGGTCGCTGAGCGAAGGCAGCAGCTGGAACTGGAACATGAGCAGGCACTGGCTATCCTCAAGTTCAAGCAGGATGAGATCAAGCGGCTACAGCGGGTGAGTCCCAGCCCACTACGCCCTCAGGGCCTCAACATCCGCTGAGCAACCTGGATATTGGAAATTTTCTGTATTGTACATAGTGTCTGATATTGCCAAATCATACATGTTTCATGTGTGTACACACTGTATAATTATAACATTAATAATGTACAATAAGAGTAACAATAACGTGCTGTTATTATTATTATTATTATTATTATTATTATTACTATTATATAACAACCACAGTAAAATAATAATAATAAAACATAGTAATAATAGTCAAAACCAACAAACACTGCTGAAGTCATTTAACCTTGCTAAATATGATGTTAACATTATGTTAAGCTTTCTTTTGCCCCACATACTCCTGCTCTTACTCCGGCCCCACGACCAACCTCCCAAAATGTCACGTCCGTATTAGCATAAGACCTCTCCAGTCAGCCTCAGCCCCCCCCCCCCCCACTTGAGTCCAGCCTGTCGCTGGCCCAGCCAATAAAGAGGCGCCCAGCAGGGGGTGCCATCAGGGCCGAGGCCATGTTGGGCTCCACTTCATTATAGAGGCACCAGCTTAATCCCTTTACTGCAAACAGAGTGTATGCCTTGTACTCCGAGCCTCAGAGCGTGGAACAAACACACTGTTTACTGAGCATGCTCCCTTTGCACATCGGAATGCTTTTTCATACACGTTATTTTTCATAATTTATTGTTTAATACTGTTTTGAGAAGGCAACTGAAATTGAGTTGTGTGTTTTCTGCATTGTTTCTTGTGCATAATCAATATAGTTAATGTGTTATGCTGTACATATATAATGATTTGTTTATAGTTTAATTAAATAAATATGTGGCTTCATTGCAGGCGCAGTTATTTGCCAAACGGGAGCATGAGGGTGTCGTTCAGATGCTGGAGGTGAGCTGCTGTCTTCATGGCCATGTTCCTGTATGTCCTCCATGGTCTCAGGCAACCCCCCCTCCTCCCTCATCCGATCCCACCAACCAAACCCACCTCCAAAAAAAAGTGCTCCAAAAAAAAAGCTTTGGAAATGTTGACACAGGAGAGAAGATGCTTGAGAACGCATTCAGGCATTGGTGAATCATAGTCTGACACGCTTTCTGCGGGCTGAGTGTGTGTGCAAAGCTGCTTTTGACAGTGCAGAAGCAGCTCAAGTTGAGGGCTACTGTAGTGGGGATGGTCTCAGCTGGCCACCGCCCTCAGCAGACAAGCAGAGCCTCATCGATTATTTATGGCCAGGCGTCCCCCATGAATACACCAGAGCCTCATTCATATTTCAGAGCATTGCTTTCCCCTTTGTCGCCGAGCTCCTGCTCAGCAGACGACACAAAAGGGCCTGGGCCACTAATGGAGTTGGGATGCATAATTGATTCTTTGTTCTCTGTTCAAACACCTGTTAACGCCGACACAGTGGTGAAAGCCTGCCTACGTTCATTGGGCTCTACTGTGCCATAAATGCACCAGTCACGCATCAGGATGTACACCGCTGCGTGCCGTTTTTCTCGGCGCCAACTTTCTCTCTCTCTCCCTCTCTATCTCTCTCTATCTCTCTCTCTTTTTTTTCTCTCTCTCAAGATGCCTTCTCCACCCCTCTGTTCTTCATGTGTGTTTTGTTGCTCAAGAAAAGGAAGTAGCTCCTCTCTTCTGTGTCAAATGCAAAGCGTCACCTCAGATGTGTTACTTATCGTTGGCCATCTCACCCCCACCCCCCATTTCAAGAAAATCTAGCAATTTGTGTTTCATTATGTGTGGGGTTCAGACAATGAGATTATTTTCTATAGTCTATAAATGTATGTGGTGTTTTTTTTTTTTTTTAGGTTGACTTAAAATAGCAATAGAACTTGAAGAAACATTTGAACTGGCCAATTAATAGTATTTTCCATGATATTTGCATTGATGTCAGTTACATTTAATACATATCACCTCACTTCAGAATGTGAAGGGATTTTAAGCAATCTAGTAATAAAGTTAAAATACTCCTGGAAAACATCTCCTACCCCACCTTAAAGTTAGCAAGCAAACTGCAAAAGCAACACCAAAAACAACAATTCTAAAAAAAAACATCACATAGCCCCTTTTACTATTGAATCCTTGAGGTTCACACCCAAGAGGTCTGATTAATGTCTGATTTAAAGACAACTGTTAAATTCTGAGAGTAAAATTGTGTTGAAGGGGCCCTCGTGAGATCTAGCAGCCTGAGTGGTGTTCAGTAAAGATAGGTCTCTGTCCCCATGCACTTAATGAACTATGTGTAATTCTCATTCTTAGGAGTTGATCCAGCTTGTTTTGCGGAGGGAGTTGGTACAGTTACCTCCATTTTTTTTAATATGCTAACTCTCTCTCTCTCTCTCTCTCTCTCCTGTTTCTTTTCTTTTTTTTCTCCTTTTAACTCGCATCACTGTGTGACGTCTCTGCATTGGTAAAATCTGATCAAAAGTCTAGCGTTTTGCTTGGTTAAAAAAAAAAAGGATGATTTTTATCAATCCCGGTCTCAGGCAATGTGTCTAAATCAGAATCGGCGCACCCTCTCATGTGAGGGTGGCTGATATGCTGCCCCTTCTGCTGTGAGACGTCGGGTTTCAGACAGGATGTTCACAGTGATGGGTGCTGATAAGACCCTCTGTGCGTGCTGAAGTTGCTCTTATAATGACTTAACCATGTCTTCTCCCCCCTTTTGTCGTGTGACGAAGCATGCATGATGTTCTGAGGTGCTTTGCTTGTGTTTTTATGTGTGTGTGCGTGTGTGTTCTTTTGCTGTGTTCTCTCGCTGCTAATCAGAACACACTGGACTGCATGCAGGTATTAGCTCGAAACGAGTTTCTCAAAGTGTATTTTCTCCCCCTTACGCTTTCCCCCTGCCCTCAGCCCTCATGCTGTAGTAGCCTAATCCCTGACCCTAACTGCCACCATAACAGCTACTCTGTGTGTGTGTGTGTGTGTGTGTGTGTGTGTGTGTGTGTGTGTGTGTGTGTGTGTGTGCGTGCGCGCGAGTGAGTGTGAGTGAAAGGGTGAATTATTGTGTGTGTGTGTGATATTGAAAGCGGCGCACAGGAAAACTGGTCTTGCTCAAGGTCCTTGGTCCTTGTTTGGTGTCATGGATTGTCAAACTACCTATTCAGGAGCAGGTTTCACACACTAATCGGCAACAGATATCTTTCAACAGAAATCTTTGCCGAGTACATCTCATAGTGGTATAAAAGAACGTGTGTGTTTGTCAGCACACATATCTTTGTGTGTGTGTGTGTTAAAAAGAGGATAGAAAAGCAGTGATGGCGGCTCCAAATGAATGTCAAGAGAGAGCAAGCATTTTAGCCCGCGTGTGGATGTCTTCCTCTGATGCCTGCTCCATACCTCCAGCACTGAGTGCGAGTGAGTGAACTAGCTAACAGACAAGCAAGCGCGCGAGCAAGGCCCTGTCAGGCGCTGGAATCCTCTTTGACGGCTAAGCTGTCCTGCTGTGTCCTCTCGCATGCCGCAGCTCCAGTCAGAGGGAGAGGCCTCTGAGCCCTCCATTAAAGGCACACTGCCTCATTTTAGAGCCGCTGCCACAGCAGAAGTAGCAGTAGTAGGCACAGGGCAGAAAGAGTGGACTCAACTGAAAGAACCAGATGCACACACTCCTTGATCTCCCATAGTTTTAATGTGCCGCGTTTTGACCCCAATGTGCAACATTTCACCAGGCAAAGTGGTAGGGTCGAAACGTTGCACATTAAATCAGTGGGAGACACTGCCTCATTTGCTGGTGTTATAGTAATTTAGTAGTATAGAGATGCCCATTTTGGATAGAATACAATTGGTCAGTAATTGTAAGCCATATCCTACTGAATAAATGTAAGTTTTGCTGCAGTTTGAATTGAGTGTGTGCCTGCTTGTGAGTGAGGGAGAGTCTGCAAACTTCACTGTGTTCATGTTGTTGCGTGCGTGCGTGCGTGCGTGTGTGTGCGTGCATATGTACTCAAGTGTGTTTGTGCATTCATGTGCAAGCTTGGGTGTGTGACAGGAAGCCTCACCGCAGCCGGAAGCCAAAGCGGCCGTGTTGTCAGCTCGCACCTTTTCTCCCTCCCTCTCTCTCTCTCTCTCTTATGTTGGCACACTCTCTCCCCCCCCCCCCCCCCCCCCCCCCCACCACACATATCTGTCTCTCCCTATCTCTGTTTTTCACTCATACACCCCCCCCTCTCTCTCGCTCTTCCTCTATCTCTCTCTTCCTCTATCTCTCTCTCTCTGTCTGAGCATAGCAAAGGTGGCTTCTTGCAGCTCAAGTTGCATCGTTTGCACTATGCTGCACATGACCTCCATGCTTGCAGGCTGCATTACAGTTGCCTCTCTATCGCCCGTGCCGCTCTCTCTCGCGCTCTCTCTCTCTCTCTCTCTCTCTCTCTCTCTCTCTCTCTCTCTCTCCTCCTGGCAGCCTTGGCATCTCTGACTTGCCCTTTCACTCCTTTGTGTAGATGAACTCAGCTACACATGAAATGCAAATATTCCAAACAGTTCATTTAACATACTGATATGTTAGTGTCATGAAATAGAATTGTTCATTTTAAAGCATGTTAAGCATTTATTTTGATAATCAAAAAAACTGATTAAGGACAGATTTTTTTTTAATTCGGGAGTGTGTTTGGAGCTTCAGCGTGTGTCCTTTTTGTATCCTCTCCACAGTCCAAGGTGCGCGATCTGGAGGACAAATGCCGCAACCAGAGCGAACAGTTCGGCCTGCTCTCGCAGGAGCTGGAGAAGTTCCGGCTGCAGGCCTCCAAGATCGACCTGGACAGCTCAGGCCTGCTCTCCCACCCCTGCCTCACTCACCTGACCAATGGGCTCCCGGGGGAGACAGGTAGCGTCCGCAGCCTCTCCCTTCAGAGCCCCCAACCACCTTCTTTATTATTAAACCTTTCTAAGCATACTGTAGGCTATCAGTCGAATCCACTCAGCCTCAGAAAATACACACACATGATTTTTTTTTTGTCCACACACCTTAGAAACACTAGCAAGGAAAACCCATTAAAACGATGATGTTCACTTTCTTCAGCCAGTACACGGGATCCCTTAGGAAACTTGTGCTCTGCCTACTGGCTGACTGCTCCTATAGAGACCTCTGTTGTGCCTTGTGCTGTCTCTCCCATAGGCGCTAGTGAGGTGATGCTTTCCCTCGGCGATATTGCTTTCTGGACCCTGGAGGGGACAGATGTTCCCCCCTGTGCCACCTCGGAACAGGGTACCCACTCTGGACAGTTTTTTTTTTTGTTGTTGTTGTTGTTTGTTTTGTTTTTGGTTTTTTGTCGTTCGGTCATCTTTCTCTTTCACGACCCCTTTTTTTGTTGAATTTTTTTTGGATGTTGCCATACCGTGGTCACATGCATGTCGGTGGGAAACCCCTAACTGTGCCACTGAATGGTCACGCCTTGGCTTGATGAGGGAACTGGACCAGATCATGGTCATGGTCCCCTTCACCACACTGCGGTGGTCAAACACCATGCATGACCAGAGCATGGAACGTTCGTGTGCAACTCATTTTTTTGGGTGATGGAGTGGTGCTGTTTTTTGTTTTCATTTCCGAATATATATTAACACAAGTTCAGTTTGACTCATAAGTTATACTAATTTTTATAGTGAAACAAATGAGTATGGGTGTTTTTTTGTTGTTGTTGCTGTTTGTTTAATTTGTGGTATTTTCCACTTAAAATGCTCTCTTGCAAAAAGCTGTTTAGACAATATGAACATTTATAGACTTATAGAATGTTTCTGCCTGCACAGTCCATCTGAATTGGATCTCAGTCTCATCGCACAGCAGGCCTTCATGACATTAGGGTCACAGTGCAGGATTTGTTAAAGTGTGTAGCAGTTGAAGAGCGACATTTGTCACTGAAACACTACCAAGCATACACATTGCATGTATTTGTGTCTTGAGTTGGGTGTAAGGAGTGAAAAATGAATGTGAGCTCTACCTCATTTAGCATGGATGCAAGATCTGCCCCAATTGACCTTGTCTGTCTCATGTATGATTTTCACTCTGCTCTCTGTCCACCTCTTTTCTTTCTCTCTCTCTCTCTCTCTCTCTCTCTATCTCTATCTCTCGTTCTCTTTCTCTTTCTTTCTCTTTCTTTTTCTCTCTCTCTCTCTGGTGGTGCAGTGGATGTGGAGGCCATGCTGCGGGCCGGCTCCACTCCACATGCTGCGGGGCTGACCAGGTCAGAGCGCTCCCCCACAACAAAGCACCGCGAGCTGCCCACCATCAGCGCCAAATCCGCCTCCACCTCCAGCACCACCAAGTCTGACACCACCCACCTCACGCCCTCCCGGCCACACAGTCCACGGAAAGCCAGTCCCACACATGAGGTGAGGGAACACGCATGGGAACCCACAGACATACACACATGCACCTGTCCTCTGCCATATCTATCACATACAAAACCTCTCACACGTCAACACAGTCTGGCATGTATTGAACTTGCACTTTAAAATGCACAGTGTTTTCAAACACACTGACAGACACAGTCATTTTATAAGCATGTTCTAAGCGCACACACACAGTCATTTTATACACATGTTCCACACACACAATCATAAGTATGTACAAGTACTGTAAAACAATTGTAGTTTCTGTGTTTTTTTTTCTCTTGTATGGTCATAGATAGATTGCTTGTTGAGATTACAAAGCCAAATTCTCAATCACATGTATTGCGTGGATTTTGTTGGTCTTGATGGATTTAAAAGGAAAACTCATTAACCATTCTTTTGCCAAAAGCCACAAGGATACGCACATACACACATACTTTTACGCACATACACACTAGAGAAGTAAAGCCATCAGCATGGCTGATGTTTGTACTCATGCGTGAGTGTCAGTATATTTATCAGCACTGTGCACTTGCGCTTTCTTGATGGCGTCTTGCACGCACCCATCCCGCGTTTAAAGACAGAGTCCGTGTCACGCCCAGCGAGCAGCCCGCTAAATCTCATATTTAGTGAGATAATCCTTTGGCCACAGTGGATTATGAAGGGTGTAGTAGTTGTTAGTGATTATCCTGAAAAGGTTTCCCCCATGAGCTATAAATATATATCTGCGACTCCTCCGATTTTCTTTATGTTATTCGTATCGGCCCGTCGTCCTCTAAATATATCCGTCCAGTGGAGTGCGACGCTTACGCTTAGCCGAAGCTTCGCTCGGAAGCGCCAATCTAACCTGTCTAGCCAATATTTCTAAATCGTGCCGGTATTAAGGTGATGCGGGCGAAGCAGTCTCCCTTTAAGCAGTGCGTTATTATCAAGCTGTGTCCCTGAACTGTGCCTCCTCCTGAGTCTAAAACCGTATTACACAACGGCCCGTACGATTGAAAGGGAGGCCAAACGGCTTCACTCCCACCCCCTCCCTCGCAAAGTATACACAAAGAATTTGTCTTGGTGATGCCAGGTGTCCTATAAACACAGGCCTGTGAGCACACATACACAGACACACACGCACACACATACAGTAAACAAACCAAAACACAGAATGCGGGCACAACAGTGATCTCAATCTGTCGACTTAGAATTCTTCATGTTGTTGTCACCCAACTGATAAAATGCCTTCCAAAATCACATTACTGTATTAGTGCATGAGTGACTTTTACATTGTAACTAAATGTACAGTGTGTGTGTGTGTGTGTAAAATATATGTAGTATTGTTAGGTAACTGCATTTGTTTTTGTGCTACAGGTCGACACTGCCAGTGAGGTAGAGGAGTTGGATATAGATGTGTCTCCTGCTCCTTATACTGCTAGCAGAGGGGCTGCCAAACTACAGGTCTTCATTGCCAGATACAGGTCTCTACAGCACTCTTGTCCCTTGATACCAACATGATGCTTATATAATATTCTGCATATTGTTTCGAAATGTAATATATATGTTAATAGATATTACATGAAAAAATAATGCCATTGTTTTCTGTTTTTTGATGATTGTTTAACACTTCTGCAGCTATAATCCTTATGATGGGCCCAATGATAATCCAGAGGTTGAGCTCCCACTCACAGCAGGAGAGTATATCTATGTGTATGGGGACATGGACGACGATGGCTTCTATGAAGGTTTGTTTGAGCTATTCTCTAACCGCAATTGGGTTTACTTCACATGCAAAAAAATTCTTCACAGCCGGGGCAGGTTGATTCTGATGATTCATTTCAGCAATCAAGACCAAGATCCTTATAATCTAAGGTTAATGATTTGGTATATGGTAAATAGAAACATATGGTAAAGACTCTATATTCTAGCCATATTGTGACTGTTCGGGACATTTCTTTGTCCTGACTAACCCTTGGTGTGTCTCTCGGTCTCCCCTCCTGCAGGTGAGCTGATGGACGGACGGAGAGGGCTGGTCCCCTCCAACTTTGTGGAACGCGTGTCGGACGACGACGTCATGAGTGCCCAGGCCCATGAGGCCGGTGACCTGTCCCACAACTCCTTCCAGGACAGCAGCCTGCACAGCGGTAGCGAGCGCTTCCAGCAGCAGCACCACCACCACCACCACCACGTGCGCTTCGGCCCCGGCACTGTTACCAGCGCCTCTGAGCGGACTGATGCGTCAGCTGCCTCCTCAGCATCCGCCCCTGACCCCGCCTTGGGCAAGTCGGCCCCCATCGCCCCCGCCCTCACTGTTCCCATCACCAACGGCCTGGACTTGGACCTGGAGGAGGTGGACGTAGTGCCTTACCCACGCAAGCTCACCCTCATCAAGCAGCTGGCCAAGAGCATCATCATTGGATGGGAGCCTCCTGTGGTGCCGGCCGGCTGGGGCTCCGTATGGAGCTACAACATCTACGTGGACCAGGAGCTGCGGCTCAACGTGCCGTTCGGCTCCCAGACCAAAGCCGTGCTGGAGCGCCTGGACCTGAGTGCCAAGGCCCACCGCGTGTCCGTGCAGAGCCTGACCGAGCGGGGCAACTCGGACCAGGTGCGCTGCAGCCTGCTGGTGGGCCGCGACGTGAGCGTGGCGCCGCAGCAGCTGCGCGCTGAGCGCATCACCGCCACCTCGGCCACGCTGGTGTGGCTGCCCAGCAACAGCAACTACGTGCACATTGTGTCCTTGAACGAGGAGGAGTGCGAGCTGGTCAAGGCCGGCTGCTACTCGCTGTGCCTCAGCAACCTCACGCCCAACTTGCAGTACCGTGTCAAGGTAGAGGCGCGGCCGCACCGCACGCCCTGGGAGCTGCCTCTGGAATGCCGCGAGCGCAAGACCGCCTTCACCACTTTCAGCACACTCACCGCTGGTGAGGATGGAGGGGGTTGGGGTGTAGGGGGTGGTGGCTGAGGACTGTAGGAATCATTCAGTAACTCCATACCAGCTACTTACTGAGAAATCAGGGTTAGCTAATAAGTCTGTAAGTTGGAAACATTTTTTAATTACCTCAGAGTTTAGGACTACTACTACTAGATATGTTTCTTGGGACAGTGGTGAAGGTTATTGTTTGGGTATTGTTTTAAGTACTTTTAAACTTTGAAGCATTTGATTACCTCTTCATCTCTCTCTCTCTCTCTCTCTCTCCCTCTCCCTCTCTCTCTTTCTACTTCTCTCCCCCCCAACCTCCCTTTCTGATGCAAAGGGCCCCCTGATGCCCCTCTGGATGTGCAGCTGGAGCAGGGGCCTTCTAAGGGGATTGCCACCGTCAGCTGGCTGCCCGTCACCATCGATGCTGCTGGAACCTCCAATGGGGTCCCCGTCACAGGCTACACCATTTATGCAGACAAGAAAAAGGTCTGTGCTATTGTGATTTTTTACCTATTCTACAGACTACGCATCTAATATTTCAGGGGTTGCCTTTGTAGCCAACTTTTTTCATATGCACTGCATTGCATTGCTGCTTTTTGCAAACTTGTAAACGATGCATGCATCCATGATGCATGCTAGCCAATAGCTTAGGAGACTGTAAAAAAGCTGTTGGCTGCTGTAAGAAAATGAAAGAAAAAAAGTGAATGATTAAAGCGCCCATAGAACACATTTTTTGGCCATCATAAATTGTTCTCTGAGCCTCAATAAGAGCGTATGCAAATTTGTGCGGCTGAAAGTGACCCAGGAGCACTGCTAGCGTGTTGTTTACTGGCTCATTTAAAAGTCTTAGAACGAAAATATTCATAATTCCCGCCTCCCCTGGCACATTCATTAAGCAACACGGAATTCGACCAAAGACGTTTCCAAACAATCTTTAGTTGGACCATGCAAATATAGGAGGTGTATCTTAGTGCTGCCGACGTCAAGAGCCACCTTGTTTCAGATTGGCCTTTTTCAGCCCGGCTATTTCTAGCTTGAAATTTACATGTAGAACGAGGCAGAAGACGTCAGTTGAAGTTTTGCTATGGTCCATTGGATACCGTAAGCTACCTAAATTCAACAATAACAAGGTAAATGTGGTTTGACATTCTATGGGCACTTTAATACTCTGCCATGTATGTATGATTGATTGTTCTCTGTGTTTATAATGGCTGTCTGTGTTTTTAGGTGCTGGAGGTTGCGTCACCCACGGCGGGCAGCGCCCTGTTGGGGCCGTCTCAGATCCTGGCGGTGAAAGCGGCTCAGGAGCTCACGGTGCGCACCATGTCCCCGCACGGCGAGTCCTCCGACTCCGTGCCTGTCAACGTCCAGGCCAAACTCCCTGCCATCATGGCAGGCCCTGTGCCCCCAAGCTTACCTGTGCCAGTACTGGCAGCCGCCACCGCCGTGCCCACCTCGCCCGCCGTGTCACCCTGCCTCACCAACTCGCCTGCCAAAATGCCAGCGCTGCCCTACAGCTTGCCACCAGGCGCACACACATTGGTCCCCGGTGGGGGGGCCTATGCCAATTCTCCCAAAGCCATGATCACCACTAATGCCCCCCTGCCCCCCGGCTCCTATGCGGATGCCTGGGCAAACCCTCACATGTCTGTTGCCCCAATGCAGCAACAGCATTCAGTGTTCCAACAACATCCAATGTTACCTCCACCTGCCATGAACAACCCAGCAGTATGCATACCAGTAAGTGCCTGACAGTTCATACAATGTGCATCATTTACATTAATAAGGCTTGCAGTAGTGTGACTGATTTAGTTCACATCTAGTTTAGTGTTTAAGTTCTTTATTTTTTTTTTAATTGATATTTTTTTATGCAAGTTCCTCGCAGTGTCATGGCTTTTGTTTTTTTTAAGACTGCTTGTCCATATGGATCACTATAGAAGCCATTTTAATGCCAATGGGCTTGAATTGTTAGTGCTTTGCCACTTTGCAACATTTTTTAATGAAAACCATGGAGTTTGACTACGCTGTAGGTGTATGAGATGCATTTTTTTGTTTGTCATGCCTTCTGTCTGTGCTCCTCTCAGCAGGTGAGTGTGGCCTTGCCAACCGGTGTCTCCCCGGTGCCGGAGCCCAGCCGGGAGATGGAGAGCCCGGTGCCCAGTGCCCCCCGGCCCGCCGTCTCCATCTCAGAGTTTTTGGAGGACCCCAGTGCCAAGCTCCATCAGCACGATCCCTGCCCCATTCCCATGCCTGGAATACTGTTGCCGGAAACTGACTCCCTCAACCCGCCCGAGACGCACCCGCTGCGGCCCCCCAACCCCTCCCCGTTTGAGTCGGAGGCTGAGGAGGACCTGGAGAACACGAGACTGGTATCCATCGAGGAGTTCCTGGGCAAGGGGAGACCAGCTGCTAGACAACAGGTCAGGCTTCTGTTGTTAGACAAATCAAACAATGACTAGTTTTACACAGGGAATATTTTGGCTCTGAATGGAAAATTGGTGGTATTTGATTTCATGACATGAGTCATGAAAACTCAATCCGTTCGTCTACTGAATTTAACTATATAACCGTGTCTAAAGACCCAAATAAACCATCTGGTTTATGCAAGAATTAAACAGGACATACATTTAAATGGGTCATGTGTACACATTGATCAGAAAATGACCAGAGCATTTTTTTTTTTTTTTTACACATATGTGCATACAACAGCCAATGCTTTGCAACTAGGTAAGATACGGTGGTGACCTAAAGGGAATACAGCGATTATGGAAATGAAATTTAAATGGAAATTACAATTTTTTAACTGTAGTCAGTTAACTTATTGTTATGTCTGTAACATTGTTTCTGATGAGTGGTTTCTGTCGTGTATTCTGCTCAGTTTGTGAGGTTTATATTTTTTTGCATTTGTGTCTTGAATTGGTGGAAAAATGTGTATTTGTTGGAGTTTTGTTGCCATCAGGGAAAGACTGTGAACTTGACATATCGCGAGTGATGATGTTGTTAAGCAGTAAAGTGAAAGGAAAGCGTAATGTCTCTAATACCGCTGACATTTGTGTTGAGTTAACTAATAATTCAGGTCTGTTTAAAGCTTTAAAAACTTTTATTATAGTACACGGTACATAGGCACCACATGATTCGATGATGTTTAGTTGCTGATGTAGACTGCATACAAAGGCTCCTTGCGTAAGGAAGGAAACAAGACATATGCTTTATACATGCTTGTTCAGCCCATATTCAAGCTAAATGGGTGCTTGCTGTCCGCACTAAATGAATTAATCACCAATGTTGAAGATTGATGTCTGTTGGATACAGTGATTGGATCAATCTAACAAAAAACTAACAAAAAGCTGTTTACCTTTTCTAGGCTAACCTTGGTATCAAAACTCTTGTATAGCAGTATAAGAGAAACATATGAAATTAACCATGAATGTTAATTCCAGTTTTAGCTGGAATGTCTTTCTTGAATGTTGACTGTCCACTGTTTTGTTTCGGGCTGTCATGGAGAAATAGTGGCTGGTAATTTGTAAACTGAACTAGAGAACAGTGGTGTGTGTGTGTCTGTTTGTGTGTGTGTCTGTTTGTGTTTGTGTGTGTGCGTGTGTGTGTGTGTGTGAGTGTGTGTGCACGCAAGGGGATGAATATTGGGATTGGATCCCAATAAGTTGACATAGGCACTCATTTTGTATCATGGTGTCCAGGCTTATGGTGGCAGTCTGGTGGAACAGTCCCTTGACTACCAGCTGGAGAGCAGCCGAGGGTCCGACCTGTCAGACATCCTGGAGGAGGAGGAGGAGGACCTGTACTCTGAGTCCATCGCAGACGTGCAGGGCAGAGGCTACGGCGCCGCAGCTACCGGCAGGGTAAACAAACCCACTCCACTCATCTAGTCACACAGACGAGCACCACACACGTGTGCACACACACACACACACACACACACACACACACACACACACACACACGCTCAGACTTAAACATCCTCAAAACTGCTGCTGTGGCTTTAGGCCTTTATTTCCTGCCCACTTTGTTTTTCTTCTGTGACTTTTTAGCATCTTGCAGTTTTAATTTTGTCTTTGTTCTTTTTCTCTGCACTTCTGCCGCCTTCTTTTACTCTTGGTTTTGGTGTGTCGGATGCCACACTCACCACAACTGCTAACTTTCCACGCACAAATACCCCTCACACACAAAAACCCCTCACACACAAAAACCCCTCACACATTACCTCACCCCTACTCCCACCTCCACACCACCATCCACCCACTCCGTGACAGCCTGAGGTGTGGGACAGTGACGAAGAGGTCTTAGAGCGCATCTTGAAACTCCCGCCTCAGGTCTACCACAGCAAGCACCTATTCAGCATCCCTGAAGTCACCGAGGAGGAGGACAACACCCTGGAGGAGCTCGAGCCTCGGAGGCGGCCGGCCAACCGCCGCTCCGTGCCCACCCCGCACCCCCGGAGTTCCCGTCACGCCCAGAGCGTAGCGGCACGCACCCGTGCCCCACCCCAACCCCAGAACCAACCCCTCCAGTCAAGCCTGAGGCCAGCCAGCCATCAGGGCCGGCGCCCGCAGCTCCATGTGCACTACGCCGACCAGGTGGCCACCATCAGCTACCCCGAGGAGGAAGAGTACGCAGAGTCGGACACCAGCCTTTACGACGGACCCGACAGTCGCAAGATCTGGACCCGCCGTGGGGCGGTAGCAGCGCCGGCCCCCACCCCGCGGTCGGCTCTCCACAGCGGGGGGGGAGGAGGAGGAGGAGGAGACCGGCTGAGGAGGGAGGTCATGCTGCGCAATCAGATGGCCTCGCACGTGGCCGAGACTGTTGCGACGGCCTCCGGGCCTCCCCCCTGCCCGTCTGATGGGGCGTACCTGCTGAGCCGCACTGTGCACAGGGTGAAGTCGCCTACGGGCTCTCGTGTGGAGATCGACGTGGAGTACGGCACAGACAACGACGAGGAAGCGGCGGCTCCGCCGTTTGACCCCGGGGAGGTGGTGGTGGAGCAGATGAGCTCGGAGTGGTGGGTGGAGGGCGGACACCACGACTGCCACCGGCCCGTGCCAGCCCCTCGGAGATCCAATCCCGAGATGCTGGCTCTCCCAGCCCCAGGGCACCATGCATGGGTGTGTGTAACAATCTGACCTCCTGTCACCCATCCAAACCTACCCCTCCCAGGCCTGCAGTGCCCCCGCTGTCTCAACAAACAAACAAACCTGGAACCTTTTGTGTCCCTTTGAGAGTGCACCCGTGTGGTCTTTCCCTGGTAGCTTTTCTCTGAAATGAAGGAGCTTGTGAGCACTGCGGTTTCCCATCCTCTTAGTTTCATGTTGGTGAAAATACCCAATTTGCCCCTCACCCACCTCCACTAAACATGCAGTCCTTCCCAGAGGGTGACCAATAGCCATCTACAGAGCCTTAGGTGGTGCATCCATCTCACAAAGGGCAGATGCAAAAAGGTTTTATCCAGTCCATGCCCATCTTGCTGTGGCTGTTGCTGGACGTCCTAGGCCGCCTTCTCCCTTACCCAGCATAGACGTCTGGTCTCTTGTCCTACATTCTTATTGGGCCCCCCTACCATCACCCTCCCAATCCCCAACCAACGTCTGGCAGTGTGTGTCCCGTCTGTGAGCTCTTGCTCCTCCCTACCTATGGCTGTTGTGTCCAGCTCTGTAAGCTGGGCGTCCCTGTTGCTTTGGTCCAGCTGTAGCTTTCTCTGTGGTGTCCAGCTCCCTTCCTCTCCATGAACAGCTTTGTGTCTTTCTGCTTTCTTTCTCAACATTCCCTCCGCCACTCTGTGATCCAGTAGAAGAAAGGTTGTTTAGTGTCATCTGAAGGACGTGGTTGTGGAACAGATCCCAGAGCTGGATGGCTTCGGGCATGCTGTAATAATGTAATTCTTTAACTGGAACTGAATCATTATTATATTGTTTTCAAAGATCAAAGAAAAATGGGTTTGCTAAAGGTTTTTAGGTGTCTAGTCTCTGAGAACTGCTCCATCAGTCCTTCAAAAAGATGATCAGACTAGAATCTGTGTGTGTGTGTGTGTGTGTGTGTGATATGTCTGTAGGTAGGAACATGTTCTAAAACCCTAGTGGGGTTTGTCTGACTGTGACTCTTGTTCCTCCAGGATGCTGCAGGCAGAGACCCAGCACTGGCTGAGCCTCCCATGTCCCGCTCTGAAGCCAGACAGATGAAAGGTCAGTCTGTACAGGACTTATTTTAATGCCTCCCCTCACTCTCTACCATTTCTCTCTCTTGCTCTCCCCCTTTCAGTATCTCTTTCTCATTGTCTGTCTGTCTCTCTCTCTCTCTCTCTCTCTCTCTCTCTCTCTCTCTCTCTCTCTCTCTCTCTCTCTCTCTCTCTCCCCCCCCCCACTACTCTCACTCTGTCTGTCTCGCTCACACTGAATATTGTAATACTTTAGGTGTGAGCTGGGGAAGTAGATAGATAGATAGATAGATACTTTATTGATCCCCAAGGGGAAATTCAAGGTCCCAGCAGCTTAGAAAAATCACACACAACATATACTGCAGCGTACACAGGATGATAAGAAGCAAATCAACAAAACAACATGACTAGATCAACATTACTAAAAATAAGAATAGAATGCAAAAACTATGGGTAGAGATGTGCATGAGTGTACTGTGGTACAGTATGGGGTAGTAGTGCAACAGTGCAAATGAGTCCAGTAGTGCAGCAGGTTAAAAGTCTATTGACTAGCAATAAATATGTGCATATATAAAAGAGGACAACAGAAAAAATAAGCATAGCACTTCAACAGTTCCAATAAAGAATATGGACAATAAGATAAAAATAAAAAATAAAAATAGCCTAATAATATAAAATTTCAATGTCAGTGCAGGGATAAGTCTAACAGAGTCATAAACAGGTTCATGCATCAGTCAAGTATGCAGGTCAAGTATCAGGTTACAGTTACTGTTAGTGGTCAAGTATGTAGTTACAGTAAAAGGAGGGAGGGGTTGTGCATATGGGCTAATGTAGCCAGTAGGGCCCCTAGGCAGTGTGAAACAATACACAGTATTGTAGAAAAAGTCCTGTAAGTGAATAGGAGGGTTCAGGTGCAGATAGACTATGCAGAGAAGTCCAACTCTCCTTTTCCTTTCAGTGAAGCATTGTAAAGTTGAATGGCCCTGGGTACAAATGACTTCCTAAGTCTGTCTGTTGTGCATGTCAGGGAGCGTAGTCTCCAGCTGATCAAGCTCTTCTGCTGTATGATAGTGCTGTGGAGTGGATGACAGTCATTGTCCAGGATATTGTGTAGCTTTTTCAGTGTCCTTTTGTCTGATACTGAAGTGGTGCACTCCGGTTCAGCTCCCACAACAGAGCCAGCTTTCCTTACCAGCCTGTCTAGTGCTGCTGTCTGAGTCTTGGCAGTCCTCCCCCAGTCCAGAATGCTGCTGTCAGATTATCACTCAGCCCGGAGGGTGCGAGCGAGCGAGCGAGGCAAGTGCGGAGGGGGAGGGTCAGGTGAAGCGGAGGGGAGGGGGAGCTCAGCCGGGGTGGCTGCAGAGCTCAAAGCTAAGAACAGGCTTAACCCAAACTGGCTTGTCATGAGACAGGAGGAAGTGGCAACTATGAAAATAGTAACCCAGATTAGCCGCCAGCGAAACCAATCCGCAGCACTAGCATCGCGCCGGAAGGCAGAGCGAGTGTCCCGCCCCTCTTCCTCTCACTGTGTTGCGCTAGTGCTTGTTAATGTCCCACAGTGGCCTCTCTTGAACACACCGTTACTATATGCCAGGTAACACACCTTCTGAATTCGTAGGTGCATTCATTTCTTGGATCTTAAACAGATCATGAGCAGATCTTAATCAGATGAGCCGATCTCAAACCGATCCAAGCCTTGCATGGGTGTGATCTTCGCATCACCCCCATGCGCACATATACCCCCCCCCCCCCTCCATATGGAAAAGACCTGTTAAAAATGTATATTGTTTTGATCTGTCTCTCTTCATAATTTTCATGTACCTCGCCATATAAGTCCTAATCATTTATGTGGTTCCTACCATTTTTTCAATGTGGGCTCTGCAGGACAAATTAGTGAAATTGTGCACAGACGCATGGTCACATGACACACACACACAAACACACAGCCACACACACGACAGCATGGCGCAGCACGACCTGTCCCTCCATCCTTGACTGTTGGCCCAGTGCAGATGGACTGATCCTGCCTAATGAGATAGAAAGCATCTCATTGGGAAAGCCAAAGTCAAACAAGAGACACTAATTGCCACCGTAAATTTCAGTCCCGCTACAGCACCCTTGGGTTCCTATCAAGCGACACCAGTAAGCCCCTCTCTGCACCCCTATATACATATATACAGGCATACTGTATGCACACATCACCCTATATGTATATATCACCCTTCAGCCTCTATAGGTTCCATCTGATAATATTTGCATTAGGTGTTGGCCTGACACACAGAATTAATGTATTTGTGTGTCTTATTACCGTCACTGGATGACGAATCAGAAAAGACTCCAACATCTTATGATGTGATTTAATGCAGTTTCATGTTGAAGGTGTCCAAAGACTGGACATGTGGTTAATATGGTGTTGCATCCCCCTCACCCTCGCACACTCTCTCTCTCTCTCTTTTTCTCTCTTTCTCTCTCCCCCCCTTCAGGATCATGAGCGCACGTTCCTCAAGCGGCTCACATTGGCTTAGGCTCAGGGGGTTTAGCATGATTACCTCTCTTAGGGACACGCCTGGGCTGCGCCATTGCAACACGCGGGGGTGGCAGGGTGGAGGGAGGTGGTCGTTAGCTGACACGTGAACACCGACACCAAGCGTGTGTGTGTGTGTGTGTTTGCTTGCTCAGAGATCGAAGAGGCGGGTAGGCCGATCGGAGAGAACACGGTGAGGGTTTTCGTGGCCCTCTTCCCGTACGACCCCGTCAGCATGTCACCTAATCCTGACGCGGCAGAGGAGGAGCTTCCATTCTGTGAGGGACAAATCATTAAGGTACCGGCCAGACACTGGAGCACAACATTCCAGTTTCTCAGCCAATGGTGTCCACACAGTGCAGTACACATGGATCATCAAATCATTTATTTGTTTTCCCTGTACATTCTCTTTCTGAGACCATTCATTTCTGTCAGTAAAATCACTTGATTTATTTTTGACATGAAAAATGTAATTTTGTAAGATTAAAAAAAAAATAGAAAAAAACAAAAAACAGACTGCTTTCTCATGCCTAATAACATCCCTACATACACACCCACACACTGTCCATAGGTATATGGGGACAAAGATTCAGACGGCTTCTACCGTGGCGAGTGTAATGGTCGGATGGGCTACGTCCCGTGCAACATGGTGTCCGAGATCCAGGTGGACGACATGGAAACGCGTGAGCAACTGCTGCATCAAGGCTTCCTCACCACTGAAGCATCCATGGATAAGATAGGTAGGCCCAGCTGTCATTCATCCCCTTAAGCCCCACCACACACCCCGAGGCGACCCTTTCATTTTTCAATCAGCATTAGCCTCCATTAAGAGAAAAGCTCTCTTACAAGCTGCTATTGGTCGTCTCCCCTACGTCTAATAGCTGATTCCAGATCAGCAGTTCCTAATTCATCTGAGACTAATGCTCCCAAGTAAGAGTCACAATATGGTATAGGAACAGCTGTTAAAGGAATAACATGCCAGCATGCTTGTACTGTTTCATGTTGTATTGATCTCATTGATGTTGGCTGTGTGAAATGGAATTGCCATCTATGCATTGATATTTGTAATGTTTTCATCTCATGAATTTGCTCTGGTCATCCTGATGGGTTGTCCTGACGACCTCACAAAAGCTCTTGTCCAAAGTCTGTGCTGCTGTTGTCCAGTGCTCACATTCACTTCCTCCCAGTCATCGTTTGCACTGTTAAACACGTGCATCAAACGAAGTACTGGAACATTTTTCTACGGGCGGTTTTAGTATTCCTTAAGTAGCCATTTTTAATGGCCAGTGCAGTTGTAACATTGTGACAGATGTTTGTTGTTGCACAGCTGTCAACAGCTGTCTCAGGCTCTCCCATTTTTTCCACAGTTCAACAAGTCAACCAGCAGCTGAGTGTATGAATTCTTTAGGAAGTGTGCAATGTTTTACCTTAAAAAATTAATTCCTGCACCAGCATCTTCATTAAAAAGGAAGGTGGTTGGTTCTTCTCTTATTATGTTTTTGTCATGTGGCCTCTTGCCAAATATATGGGAAAATCTCTCTAGAATGGACCCAGTTTAATCAGATTAGCTGCTCTTTGGCAGAGCCCGTTTACCATATCTTTTGGCGCCATGAGAGTCATTTCATGCCTTTGCAGCCCATGCTGGGATTCACACGTTGCGAGTCAACTGAATTAAATGGCTCCTCATTTAGTAAGAATTGCCACCTCTTGCGCCAGTGCCGCCACCAGTGCCATTCCACTGCTGGCAAACTGTGGCCATGCAGGGACGTTCCACAGCCCACTACACTGTGGGCAAGAGGACGGAGCACACTTGCCCGTCTTCTGATTTTCTTTCCTTTTTAGACAGCTCTCCTGCTCTGCAAAAAAATGTGTTTTTAACCACCTCTCTTCACTTTGTCTCACTGCCTCTTCTGCTGCTGGTTGGGTTGCTTTCTTTTCTTTCTCTCTTTCTTACTTACTGTCTTTCTTTCTTTCCAATTTTTTTTATGTTGTTGGTTTAGGATTCTGCATTTGGTTTCTCTGTGCTCTTCATTCAAGTCTGCAGTCCCGGTCTGCTTTTTTGCGTTGCTTATTTTCTGTTTTACAATGTGTGTCTCCTCCAAAAACTACAACCCACCCCTACCCCCCTCCCAAAAATACCACCCCTCCATAAAGGCACCACTCGCTCACACGCACAGCTTCCACGCCGCCCTGTTCCACCGCCGAAACCTAGACGATCCAAGAAAGGTGTGTCTCAGTGCTCGCCGTGTCTCTCCTTCCCTCCCTCTTTCTTTCTCTTTCTTTTCTTCCTTCTCCCCTCTCTTTTCTCTTTCTCCTTCTTTCTTTTCTCTCCTTATCTATCTTTCTTTCTCCTTTCGTCCTTTGTCTCATTTTACCTTGTCTCTTGTGTGTACACACACTATTTTTATTTATTAATTTATTTATTTTTTTGATGTACTCTGCTTTTGCAAGATCTCCCAGTGGCTTCCCATCAACAAACAGTAGCATATTGTGCAGTAACAAATTGTAATAGACCAATCCGACCAGTTCATTTAAGGCCTGCACCTCACCATTTCAATGGAATAAGTCATTGGTGATGATATTTCTGCATGCTGGAGATCGTGCTTCTCATTCAGCCTCCCATTCAGCCTTTCCCCATCAGAGCTGTAAGCGTCAATGAACGCTTGTTATGAATGCACAGCTGATGTTTGCCATAAAGCCTTCCCTCTTAATCCTTGACCTCTGTATCCCTTCCCTTGTTCTGTCCTTTCGCGCTGTTGTGTGATTGGTTGGTTGGGTCCGAACCCCACCCATGATTGGCTGTCCTCAGTAGCGTATGTGATTGGTTTATTTATTTATTTATTTTGTACCTGCCCTGGGTGTGCTCTGCCTCTGTGTTGCTCTCTGAGGTCTTGTTGTGGAGACCCCATGGCTCCATAGCTAACGTGCTTGTCTTTTCTGGTCCAGTGGAATCGGCCGGAGTTTGGGACGACAGCTCCGTGGTTGACTCCTCCAGTCAAGGTTTGCCCACCCACCCCCCCTAGTCACAGAAACTCCTCACCTCACTGCTTTTCCCCTTCTCGTTTCTCTGTTTCACTTCATCTCTACCCCTTTATCCTCCCGGCATGTCGTCAGTATGGCCATTGTTAACGCCCGGGGGGGAAATTGGGGTTGGTGAGAATGGGATTGTCCTCCGAGAGTCACACTTAACCGCATGATTCAGAACCGCATGGTGTGTGTGTGTGTGCGTATGTGTGCGTGCGTACATGGAGAACTCCAGCCTATTTTAACACACTGTGTGTGGTCTGTGTTCACCTTCAGGTCATTTCTTTCCTAGGGACCATCTGCTGAGTGAAGATCCATTCAAGTGAATTCTCATGTCATTAACAGTGAAATGCATGCCGCTAACACTCAGCGACTTTCAGTAACCAATTTCAATTTGGCTTTTTTTTTTGACCATTCAACCTTATGAAGATTCCTGCATGTCCTCTCCCTGCTCTGTGTGTAACTAAGCTTCATGTATAGTTATATGCATGTGCGAATGTTGCAATGTGCAAACCATTCTGGAGTATGAGCTGATAAGTATACAGAGTGCTTTTGAAATGTTGTTTTTATTTATTGCTTAACATTTTCGTTTTGTGCTTGTTTTGATGGTGGTGTTATATCTCTGTGCAGAGCTACATGAGAGCTTCTGCTGTTAGTGTGGCTGGTGCCTCCACTGACAGGCCGCTCAAGTACTCAAGTCACTGCAATTCTTTTGACAGACCACAGCCAGTCAGGAGCCGCCACGGGCAACCCAGGGCACCTCCCACGTCGAATGGTGGCTATCTTTGACTATGATCCACGAGAGAGCTCTCCCAACACAGACATAGATGTAAGGCCTCCTCAATGGGTGTTTTGCAGACTTGACCTCCTTCCATCGTATTAACATTGTTATTTCGCTCCGAGTTCAGATAAAAAACCCTCTCAAGTCTGTTTGCAATGAATTTAAAGAAACATATGAATATAATTTGATTGAACTTTGTCAGTCCAGATTATCAGTTTTCAGGCTTGTTTTTACTTGATAATGACAATGAATTCAGATTTCATTGTTATAGACTTGCGAGGAATTTACTATAAAAACAACTTAATTTTGGCATAATTCTTTGATAGTTGTGTCAGAACCCTTCATTCGCTGTCCCTAGTGTATCCTACATTCCATTGGAGCACTTTTAAAGTAATCAATGTCAGATATACTAGGCAGAGTGATTAAAAGTACATTTCTTGCTATTCCACAGTGAACAGATATATTGCTTCTGTCCCTTAAATCCCTCACCATTTATTTAAACTCAATAACAAAAAATGTAAAAATGTTAGTCACCTGAAGAACAGACAGGAAATAAAATCACCATGCAGACATTGTAAGTGAATCAAAATTAAAATTATTGAATGGTGATGTCTATTAATCATAACTGCCATTTATCCCTCCATGGTTCCTGTACTTGGGATGCATTGCTTTGGGGGCTGAAGAAAGTGGTTTTGACTAGAATTGTGTATTTTTAAAATGTAGCTTGTTCAAACATTTTTTTCAGGACCTCCTACTCTACCTGACTTTGCTGCATTAAACTCATCATAGCTGCATTGCCTATTTTAGACCTGTGTTGTTGTTTTCTCCCCAGGCGGAGTTGACCTTTAGTGCCGGGGACATCATCTATGTGTTTGGTGACATGGACGCTGATGGCTTCTTCTATGTGAGTGGGCGTACAGGAGGAGTTTTTCTCATTTCTCGATGCTTTCAGAAACCCACACAAAATGCTTTTCTAGATGAGGAAATGTTAAGTCATTTTCCTGTCATAACTAAAAACACACACTCACACACACACAACCAATGCTACCTTATGCAGGTCTTGCTCTAAAAAAAAGAGGTTTTAGTTTGTGTGCTGCAACGGTTACTAATGTGTTAACCTGCAAGAGCCTACAATCACTGCAGCAATTAGTACCTCTGTTAATTCATGTTTCCATTTAGCACTAAAAGCAAGCACAATGACATGAGCATGTTGAAGCATTTGTCCCCTCAGACTCTCAATATGCACATTTTGATTCCACATAATGCAAAACCTGTGAATGAGGCGCACTGATGGAGTGGTAGATTGATGTCATTTGCCAGGTGTAATTGGATTTGTTTCTGTAGGGCTGGCTTAGAAACATTAACGATTGACTTGAACGTGGTCTTGAGGGTGGATTTCTCATCTTTTTTTGCTGCAACCACAGGGAGACCTGAACGGACACAAAGGTCTGGTCCCGTCCAACTTCCTGCAGCCCTTCCCTGAGACCTCAGACGAGCTGGGTGGGGCTGCCGCCATGGACCACCATGTGGTGCTTGACGCAAGGAGAGACTTGGTAAGCTCAAAAGTCAGCGATAGTTCCAGATGTCCAATATGTTCCCAATATTGTCATTACTATTGTCGTTCTGTGCCTTTTTTTTCTCTGGTTCGTCTCTGTTGTTGAGTTTAAGTTTTGCATGCACTTTGTTTTTCAACACTTGTTTTTTTTCCCATCCTTCCCTTACTTCCTGCATGGCCCAATGCAGAGATACAGGCGAAGTGTGCACAAGCGTAAAGCGTAAGTGTTCATTCTGAAGGAACGTAGACCCACCCTCATAGCGACCTTCTACCCTCCATTCCCAGCCTAGAAGTCCCCGTCCCCAGCAGCTAACAAGATCCTGTCGTTGTTATTGTGACCCCTTTAAGCATCATAATATGACCTTAATCTGTCTGTCTTCTTGGCTAACAGCAGGTCCCCATCATTTGTGTGATGTGGTCATGCTTCAATTGTGGAATACCTTGGCTTTTCGTTAATATGTATAAAATGCCCCACCCCTACTCTGTAACCGTCTGTACTATGTTAGCCAAATGTATTCACAAAGAGCAGTAGCAGTTCACATCCTTTTTGAGCGATATCGCCATCAGGAAGTGCTTTTTATCCTAAATATCTGTGATGCTTCTTTTAACAGGAAGCTGACAGATATGCTTACTTATAGATTCTGATGGCAAATTCTCAAGCATGATGTTTTATACATGTTACACATGTATAAAACTTTTTAATTACTTTTTTAAATTTAATTAAGCAAGAAGGCTATTCATTACTGTTTAAAGGATTCATTGATAATGATCTTCTGTGTTCGGAAATACTAAAAAAGCCATCTTGTACAGTGCTTGTTCCAAAGTGTGTATCAGAAAAATCTATATTTACTGGCTGCATTTGTGGGACCACCTTGTTCAAATTGCTCTAGCCCCAGTCGTAGTGTTTAGGTTCATGAAGGTAAGTACCAGTCAGACAGCACGGCCCAACTCTTTTACAATGGCAATCTGATGGTTTTCTGTTTAGGTTGTGTGTTTTTCCCCAAGGCCAGCTCACAATTGAGCTCTCTCCCTTCCCCAGGTGAGTGAAGGCATGTCCCAGGAGCCGGAAGGTCCTAAAGGGGACACTGTACCAGAGAGCACCCAACTGCCTGACCCAGAATCCGACCCTGGTCCAGGCCTCGGCCCCTGCCCCTACCCTGATCCAGAGCCCGCCCCAGAGTCACTCACCGAGAGACCAGCCAGCCCCGGCTGTGCCCCCACCTTGACACCATCCTCCGACAACCCCCTGGTGGCTGACCTATCCTCACACTCCGGGAAAAAGAAAAAGGGCTTCTTCTCCAAGGGAAAGAGGCTGTTTAAAAAGCTGGGGTCCAGCAAGAAGGAGTGAACGCTGTGACCGCTTGTTTGTGTGTTTGTTTGTTTGTTTGTTTGTTTGTTTGTTTGTTTGTTGTCTCCCCATACAGGAAGCACTTTTTTTACGTTGTCTAGTCTCAACTTAATCTTCTTTAATTGTATCATGTATTACACAATAAGACTACTTTCACTGTGGTAGGCCATTCTAGAAGAAGGTTTCCTAAGAACATGTACCATAATCTAAAAATACTTGGGAAAACGGCATCTTAAGAATCAGCTGCACTCTGCATGGATCCTAAATGGGTCTTTTAGCCAATGATGGATTTCTAGATTAAACACAAGTAGTAGACACTGGAGACTTGCTTAGGTGTAGCACTGGGCTTGTGACACTAGAATAACACTAAAAAATGCATCCTTTGTTAGTCCATTTTGAAGGGCCCTGAATATAACACAAAAAAGTGCAGCATAAAAGCGTCTGTTAGCCTTTCCTTCAGCTGCATGTGGACCCAACCAGAGATATCTGTGGGGTTTTAGATGCTCATGATGATATGCAGCTTAAGCTCCAAGATCGACTAAGCTCATGGCTGGCTTTGCTGTCACTAGCAAACATGTATTGCATATTTCCACGCTTTTTTTTTTTTTATATCTTTCTGGCACACGGACACAGGGGACCAAAGGAGAATAGTCCATGCTGAATCAGTTTGATAGAAATCCTAGCAGTGAGTGAGTGGCCAGAAAGATGGATGTCTGTCGAGGTGACTGGTGTTACAATGGTGACAATGTTAACCTCAGTGAAGAAGCATGTGAACTTGAGGTGAGCCTGTGCAAGTGTATGTTAGTCTTTGCCTGTGATGTTGTTGCGGAACTCCTACTTGAGTATGGTTTATTTTCTTTGTGTGTGACACAGAAGTATGTGCTTGTGTTCCGGTAAATGTGCTGCTGTGTGTGTTTTGAGGTGTGTTTTGAGGTGTGTTTGGGTGTGCGTGTGTGTGCGCTAGTTGGCATTTGCGAGTGTGTACTTGTGGGATGATGTTGCAGTGGTCTGCCTTGAGCCTGTCTTTATTTTGTTTATGAAAATGTCAGTCTTTTCCTTTTCCTCCGTTTTAGGAGTATTTGCGTTGTTTAAGCATTCTACACAGACTCATACCTGTTCTGTAATGCTATGGGCTACACATTTTCATTCAGATACTGAATGACAAAAACACACAAATGGTTGTTCTACAATGGGCTACTATTAAAAAAAATGTGAGTGTAGCCAAACTGTTCCACCACTACAATATGCAGTAAGTTTTCTTTTTGGAATGTTTTTTTTTATGTGCGTCATTACAGGGCTCATGTGAAATCACTTCTCAGGTTTAACTTGTAGTTTATCAGCTTTGTGTGTTAAGCTGTGGATGTTTGAACCGCAGGAAATGATTCTTGCCAAAATATTAGGTGCTCAGCATGTTACTATGACAACTAGACACCGACCATCAAACACCAGCCAATAGGTGGGAGTGAGTATAGCTGACTTCTGAAAATCAGCAGGACTCGAGTTGTCAATAACTTACCAAAAGTTTCTGTATTGTACTGAAAGTTTAAGTTATGGAATCAACACTCCTGTTGTAGAGCAGAAATGGAGGGAAAAAAATGCCAAGTATCTTACCGACACACTCTTTGGTTGAGCTTTGAGTACTAGCAGGGAGGGTTATAGACCGTCTGAATAAAATTTGCTGAATTGTACAGTCACTCGCAACATATCCCTCAATGGCCTTTAGTCAACCAGCACTTCCCATGCGGCGCTGTAGGCAATAGTGTTAACCAACCATTAGCAATGCTACTGCAAGCTTCAGGAATGCACAGACCCAGTCTGCCCACTACCCATAATCCTCTACTTGTCCGGCTCCGCAGTCTAACTAGAAGATGACCGCTGCAGCAGCGCTCTAGATTACCAGCTGTAATATTTAGCCTTATAAGACGTTGTTTAGTCTTAATTTGTTGTTTACACTGTACTTGTACTGACTGCATGCATAATGACTTTTATGCCCATGTTTGGCCTTAAGGATATATATACTCATATATATTTATAGATTGACCAGGCATCTTGTTTTGCAGTGTTGTTTTGTAGTGTTTTTGAAGGTGTCAGTAAATGCAGGAAGGCCTAGTGTGTTTGGACTGAAGCTGCAGAAGGCCGGTCTGTATATATTGTACAGGGTTTTGGTCCTTATCAGTGTCACGGCTTAGACTTTTGTGGTATGATATTTTTTCATACAGCGAGATACTTTATTATTTTGTCCGTCCAAACAAGCTTGTTTCTGTTTTTCTTTTTTTTTTTTTTTTTTTTTTTTTTTTGGTAAATTATGGTTTTTATTACAATTTTTTTTGACACTCTCTTGTAAATACAATTGTTTTTTTTTTGTTGTTGTTGTCATTGTTTTCAGATTTGTCTTTTTTGCATGATACAGCAGTGTTTTGATTGAGAAGCAAGAATAACTGTGGTTGGACTCTCGAATTGAAAGTGCAGAGATTGCTTTCATCTTTCAATATGGACCTTTTTACTAAAATAAAAGTCTATTTTCACATAAAATTTTAATGAAGGAGTTATTTCTGTAGTGTAATAAGGGCATGTTTGTGTGTGTGTGTGTGACATCTTTGTTTTAAAATGAGAACATGACACTTTTTATTGCATTTATTTGTTTATTTCAGCAAAAATAGAAAATCTGTTATAATTAGATGATAACACACAGAATAATTATAAATTTAGAAAGATTTATTTATCTTTATTTTGTCTTTATCCAGCCATGGACTCCTGCAGTGTTTCGATTTGCGTGCACAGTTCACGTGGCTCTATGAGGTGTGTAACACAGTGACTTGTGCACAGCATTCTGAAACAAAGCAGCTTCCTCTTTTCTCTCTCTTCGCTGTCTTTTTCTGTTTCTTCATGTCTCTTCATCCATTGTGACTCTACGTTGCCAACAGTACCCTCATCCATAAAGTAGGAAACACTACACTGTGGCCAGGGGTTTAGTAGTGCTTTCTACTTTATGGATGACTATACTGAACTTGCCAGGCTCCTTATTCCTGGCCTTTCCTGTGCAGCTTTCTTGAGCCCTTACATTTATTGTAGAATGTATTCACATTTCACACTGCAAACCCATCAGCCCCACCCAAAACCATACAACCATACTAGGACTGTCAGTCAATGAATACAACTTGTGTAGATATAATGTTGCAAACACACTAACAGTACACCATACATTCAATGATGTGTAAAATAAAAATAATAATTTAAAGTGAATGGAAAATGATAAATATGATCTCTATTTACATTTCAAAGTGCACTTAAAGGGCATCCTCAAATGCTGTTGTTTATAAGGGGAATTATTGTAAAAATAAAGTATTAAATTCTTTTAAGCATTTAGTACTATTAATTCTTATCAAATGTATATTAATTAAGCTAACTAATTAAACTAACAAAGAGTGAATGAGATTCAATGTACTTCAGCTAGGAAGCCATTTTGTTTGCCATGAGTAAGCTTTTTTCGTCTTTCAAATTTCATATTTTACACAATTGCTTATATTCCCTATCATATTTTGCATGATTGTTCATTAAAACCACCAAGTACCAACAAGCTTTCGGAAGATTACTTTCTCCAAGCAGTTCATTCTTACAATTATTAAAAAAAAACTGTAATTTGTACTTTATTCCGGACTTCAGGTTTGCCATTTTACAAAACAAGAATGCAACAGGTGCTTAAAATTCCAGCTGACTTGTCATAGTTAAAAAAAAAGAAACATTAAATGAAACATTAATTTGATAAAATCACAAAGCTGATATTTACCATCACTTAAAAAAAGACAAAACATATGAAGAATGTGTACCATTGATCCTGCATAATTCCTACCATACATCCAAACCTGATCGGCAGCGTCAGAATTCTTTAGTTGCTCCTTTCTTCTTTCAAAAAAAAAAAAAAAAGATTCAAACAGCGGCCTTGTCTGGTGATCTTACCAGTTGTCCTTGTCTTGGCTCAAAATGAAGTGGGGCAGAGAAGGAGAAGTTCTCTTATTTAACTTCGTCTGTCCCCACGTGGTCCAGACCACAGGAAGAGGTCTAACAGTCAGTCTCATCCTCTCTCTGGTTGCTCTTAGTCTTTCGCTTAATTTATCAGGTGCCCTGTCCTGATTACCTTGTCTTAGGCACATTAGACTTAACACACTAGATGTTTTAAACACACAAATCAATCTACAAAGAACTCCAGAGATGCATTCTTCGGTCAGCTTTGCACAAGTGTAATACTGCTTGATTATGTTCAACCAGTAAGACCAAACATGGCTAATTCAGCCTCCACTGCAACTCATTTTCTCAGAGTAAAATACACTCTGCTCCATCATTTTGTAGTTTTTTGTATTTGTTAAGTTACCAAAAATATCCTCTCATCTTGCTTAAATTTGCTATTAAAATCCCCTCTATTTTACTCATCGAGATAAACTCGTTGATATTTATAGTTACTCTCCCCAAGATCACTCGACCAGGCATTTCCATTGCCCAACCTACAATGTTACAATATGTTGCAACACAAATTCTGTAAAAGTACAGCAGAAGTTCATTTAACAGTGGCACTATGAGTCTAAACTCTATGATTGCAATAAGATTGGTAATAGCACCAGGGCCTTATGTCAGGGGACATAAGAATAGGCAAACCTGGCAAGTCAATTAAATATGTGAGGGTCTTTTTTAAACTGATAAACTCTTTGTTGGTTGTCAACAGCCCTTGCCAAAGTTCCTCTGCATGTAGTGGTCGAGGGTGCTTCTTACTGATCTGTTCTTTATTCACAAATTGGCATATTTTTGGTCCTTTTATTTGATCCTTCTCAAGCCACAGAGTGTCTTCCTGAAAGATGTTGACCTGCGTAGATACTGTATATGGTTATGCTTTTTAAAAGTTTTGAAACCATCACTTCAAGGTAAGGTTAGTGACTAGTACAGGTAAGGACAGGTGCTACAGTATGACCAATTTGTATTTCCCGGCTTGGATCTATGTTGACTCTTGTCGCTCGCTCTGTCTGTACTTATTATTATTGTGTAACGGCAATAAAGGTGTTCCTACTACTACTACTACTACTACTACTACTACTTATCAGTCATCATGCACAGATAACCTGTTCTGTGTAGCAACTCGCTGGCTCCATAAGAGCAGTGCTATCGTCTATTCGCAGGCCGCAAAGGGAGCCATTTTCTCTCATTGTCTCAGCAGAAAAAGAGAGACTGAGGGAGAGGAAGTGGGGGAAGGGTGCACCGCAGCAGCTGAAAGGACGCCGATCTGAGGAGAGCAGGGACTTCACACATCACTTTTTTTCCCCTCTGGTTTGTTCAAGGACATCTGCCACAGATGAGCCCTTACAGGAACCCACTTAAAGGTATAGATATAGAGAGATTTCCACACTGTTGCAAATGTCTGAACGCCTTGAAAGAGTACTCTCATAATGTTATCCATTCCAACCATGTTATCATAGCTTAATGTAGCAACGTCATTGTATTTCTAGGACAGTTTCACTAATTCCTTATTGACTGCAAAACCCAATGATTGCAGCATACTCTGTGGTGTGAACGCTTGGTCCATTAGCTCAGTGGAACACTGCTTGTAACCATGAGAACGTGTGAGTGACATGGCAGGACGGTAGGAAAGGCGAGAGGTGTGGGAGCCTTTAAAAAAAATGAGGTGAACAAGTGTGTGAGTCAAGGCCGCTTAGGGTTTCAGTATTACTTGCCCCATGGCTCTTACTCTCCACCCACAAAGCTGGGCCTCCACTTAGTTTAGATATGTGTATTGTCAGTTGAAGCCTAGTGGAAAATAAGTGATCCCTCGTAGGCAGATCATACATAAGCTACGGTGAGCAAATATAAGGTGCTGTCCCTCTGTTATGTTGATTATCACCCATTATTGCACTCTCTGCATTTCTACTGTAGCCAGACTCTAATGACCATAACGTTTATAAAATCACATTAGATTATAAAGATGGCCTCCTTTACTTTTATCAGATATCTGTTTATAATTGGTGTCGATCAATGACATAACTACATATATACTATCTGCAGAACTGTCTCTACCAACTTTTTTAGGAATATATTTGGCTACATTGTGGTGTGAGAGTGGATCGTTCATTTTTGCATGTTTTCTTGTTCACAGTATACAAAGCTTTATTGTAATGTGTGTGGGTGGATGGTGGGAACAACAGATCTCAACTCCTTCATTTGCACTTATACCATGCCCAGTACCATTTACTGCCAACATGAGATGAACGAAAACATTAGTCTATTATTACTATATTGTAAACTCGCATCATAGAAAAAATCAAATGCCTTAAAGCTTTAAAATGATATCCCAAATGTGAACTTGAATAATGAATAAAATGAACTGCAGTTACAACAGGTTGATATTACTGTCTTTGCATTGAGCATAAAGCATAGACCTCAGTGAAGACATAGTGTCTGTCCAGATATAGCTTATCTGGGCTGGCAGCCATTTCCCCTCCCAGTTTCTCTCTCTCCCTCTCTCTCTCTCTCTCTCTCTCTCTCTCTCTCATCCATGTGTGACATTCATCCATTCAAGCACACTGAAGTTCTAAACCTGTCTGTGTCAGACTGTGTGCGTGTAATACAATGCATAGCTCAGCAAATGGTAACACCGGCGAAAGATCAGAAGCAAGTTTTTCTCTTCCACTCAGCTAAGTTGAAGATGTTGAAAACAGGATTCATTTCATTATCTGGTATACGTTATAAGGAATGTATTTTGTGCATAAAATAAATTTATCATCAATGATCAAATGATTATGAGAAACTGTGTGTCTGTTTGTTTGTATTTCTGAGTAAATACACAAAATATTCCTCTACAAAAACCTATATCTTATAAAAATACCTTTGAATCTACCCCAAACCTTAACAACAATGCATAAGTAAAGAAAGAACATGCACAAAGTATCTAATGTTACTGCATGTTAAATGGCCACGTCAATAGACATGTCCAAATATGGGAAAAACAGTCAGCCAATGAACAGTACTTTTGCAGACCTCTGGTGTGGTTATGAAGTGTATTTGCTGGCCTCTGTTCGGGAAATGGCGAATGGTAAATGGCGGCAGTCTGAACACTTTTAGTGACATCAAGTAGGTGGGACTTACAAAGCCTGTGGTTAGGGGCCTTCTGCACCAAGCCTAGTTTTGGTATTAGTCAGTTGGGGATGTGAGCATTTTCAAACTTCACGGCAAAGAGAACAAAACTTATGTGATCAAGGTGGTTATGAACTACAGTTAGATGGTGAATTCAGGCAGGTATAATCAGCACATGTTCATGACTGAAATGAGTAGATTGTGTACATGTGAATGAAACTTGATGTATGTGACTCTAGATTGGCTAACGTCTCACGTTAGATATCATTAACATACATAAGACTGTGTTACACAGAAAACATGACTGTCAACTTTAACTTAGAAGGAACAGTGGTTGGTGATGACACCCTTTAGACTTACTTCATGTGTGGAAGTCAGGAACAGGGGTATTTTAAAAGGGGAAGAAAGAAAACTTACACTTACATAAAGCAGAATAGACATGTGCCCATATGGTTGTTTGTATCCTTGGTAGCATCATTCCGGAAGTTTAATGTCTAACATTTTAGATCTAAATGTCAGTATAAAAATATAGGGCTTTCTTCTTCCTGTGTAGATGTGTCAGAGAGAATAAGGTCACTAAATAATTGCTGCAGGCTAATGATTGTCTTGATGCAGAGTGCCTACAACTCCGATAACCTTTTCCAACATACACTACTCTGATCCTAAGTTGTTAAATTTATTTTATAAAGAAACGTGACACACACTTAAAAAGACTCATATTATTTTACAACATATTTGTACTTTTGGTCATTTAATTGCATATGCATGTTAATTGCATAAACATGTTCTGTGCATTTGATGAGTGCAGTCATACAGAAAAGTCCAACTGTCTGTGGTTTGAGAGAGGAACCGAAATTTCAAGGTGTCCACTAAATAGAACAGAATTAGCAATAGCACAGAACTGTATAATAAAATAACATGGTGGTACAGAGTTAGGCAACAGCTGCATGACCAATGTAACTCTTTACACTAATACAGAGTAATGATTAGATGAAATAGAATTGGTAGTGACATTTTACTACCATTTATTACTATTTATGAAGCTAAACCTACTAATACATTCCATGACACCAGGTGTTGCAGTTGCAGCCACACATACTGAAATAAGTCTACTTAAAAACAACAGGAGACATCTCGCAGACAGGCAGCAGAGGTTATACAGTGTAAGGCCTCCATGTATTTACATTCTGTATGCTGTCATATACCACAGAGAAATAAGTAACGGCCTAATAATTAGGCAATGTGCAGTTAATATGATGTCACTGAGAAAAGCCTAATGTAGGCCTAACTCAATCAGGTGGCACTACAGGTCAATGAGCCAACAACTGAATGGGAGGAGTCTGTTGAACAACTGACATGACATGTCTAAAATTAGCCTTGTTACACTACTTTTGTATACAATTTGTCTTAACTATAACAATCCTAAAAAACTATATCTTTATGGTGTTTTGCCAGAAAGAATCTACATTTTAAAATCTACACTGTATTCCCTGTCCAGACATTTTGTCACTCCCATATTGCAGGGAGGGATACAATACTTTTTAGGTATGTGTTTGAGTGTGTGTGTGAATGTAACTACAACACTATAAATTTACATCCTCCCTGCTTATGTTGCTCTAATAGATTACAGTGCACATCATGGAGAAAAAATATAGATAATGCATTTCTAATTTCAAACAAAAACCAATCCTTATATTTGGCATTATAGGAGTGACTAAAAGTCTAGATTTCACAGAACTGCCCTTAGACAAATTCACAGTGAAAACAACACAAAGTTATACATTCTAACCGGAAACTTCTCACTAGGCTCCATTATCTAAATTTAGGACTTCACTGGAATACAGGAGATCTTTACAATTAAAATGCACCTTGTGCAACTCTCCATGATGATCAGTGTCAGTTTAAGAAACACCGCCCCCTTGTGCTAAAGTTTGTAGCAAATACAACCAAGTCACCATTAAATGTTCAAATTCGAGTCCCCTTAATCTAAAGCATTTCACTGGTGCAATGTAAAAAAGGCTAGAAATGCTATAGAGAATATAAGTTTTACATGACATGATGTCACAGTAGTCATATTCAAATTTAGTGTTGTTTATGTAGACCGCGCTCCTACTAACTTAACTGTCTCTGTTGATACGGTAAACAACGAAAACTTTTAAGCTATCCATTCACGAATCTAGCCTGTAGTTAAATTTTCAAACATTTGTTTCCAAATGAAGTTACATTCAAAGGAAAGCAACCCTGTAAACGGTGTAAATGTAAATGTAAATGGTTAAACACGCACAAGTTGTAAACATTAACAACTCAACGCCATGCACGCACAACACGCACCCACTACACGATTGTAATGACGTCAATAATAGTCGACTGCTTCTTCTGTTGATTTGGCTCAGTTTACAATATTTGTGCATTAGTGCCACCAACTGGTGTGGCAATGCGAAATGTCATGCAAAAATCAAATGGTCCAAGCCAATGATCTTGTGTCAGGTTGCTGTTTCTTGTAATTACA
>JAGFZM010000007.1:2507518-2550135 GCA_017657215.1 Limnothrissa miodon | reverse complement strand
GTGCAGCCATAAACTTTTGTAAACTTTAAAGGTACCCTGCCAATACTTCTACTACTACTACTACTACTACTACTACTACTACTAATACTACTACTGTTACTGAATATATTGCTTAAAAGTCAACCGTATCAGCAAGTCACTTAATAAAACCGCATGAGATGCACTTCACATGAGTAATTTACCCTGGCTCGGCTCTCCCTCCCTCTGTTGTCCTGTAGAAAACATTCGCCCATTGGTTGATTACTCGTGCAGTTCTGTATGGAATTTAAACACATCAAATGAGATCGCGCATAACGGTTCGGGAATACTTTCAACGGTTCTGAGAAGACACCTCAAAACTCTGAAGATTATCAGCTGCTAGAAAAAGCCCACAGGTAAATTGTGATCATCATACTATGTACTGTAAAACTTACTTTATAATAATATACGAAATATGATTTAATATATTTTAACTGCCAGTGTGGGAAACGCGATGATCTTCCAATAAATATTTTAGAAAAGTTAGCAAATATTTTCATGGATAGCCATGCTAACCTTCGTAAGACTACCTTACAGTACTAGAATAGGCTAAACTGCCTGCATAGCTAATATTAGCCAACATTACCACCTGCGCTGATGCCATCAACTAAAAAGGACTATGATACATTTGTTTCCTTTATATGGATTTGTTGATTTGCTTCAAACTGATTCTAAAAAACAATATGTATTTTGCAGCGATTTACATACAATGGACTTTGAAGAGGCTCTCCTTACTATTCCCATAAACCCCAACAATTTCCCCGCGAAGTTATGGCGTTTGGTCAACAGCCCAAAAAATCATTCTATCCGATGGGATACTTGTGGAGAAGGTGTGATCATTGACCAGCAGCTCTTCGAAGCGGAGTTGTTGTCACCTGTTAAACCAGATGGAGAGTCATCACACCTTTTTAAAACCACAAACTTCACAAGTTTCATTCGCCAATTGAACCTCTATGGATTCAGAAAGGTAGTGCTCGCGCCAGGTAATGAAAGGACTGTGGAGAGAGATCTGACGTTAATGGAAGGAATTCAACACCACTTTCATAATCCAAATTTCAAGAAAGATCATCCAGAATTATTAGTGAACCTTAAAAGGTTAACAAGTACGAACAAAGCAAAACTTGAAGCAGGTCTGGAAGTAAATTGCCGTCCACCAAGCCGCTTCAGAAGACTCCTGGTGAATTCTCCAGAGACGGAAAGAAATAAATCTGATTCCAAGCAAGGTATATTAACCTCAACATAATCAATATATCAACAGATATTCCTCATGCTCAATCTGGTTTGAATGCCACGTTATTTGTAAATAATTTACTAATTTGGGTATGTCTGTCTATTTGTCCATTAGGTAATGTCACGATGTTTGCAGGACCAATGCATCGGTTTACTCGAGATAAAGTAGTTCCTCACCCCTACCACCGCGGCCTAGTTCAACCAAAAGAATATGACAGAACCCCCATTCCATCCCGTGGTTGGATAATGGGCCACGGAGATGCTTCCTCTCCCACCACATTTTACACAGATAAAGGGATTCCAGTTTCGGTAATACGCCGCTTCATGATGGAGCCTTCTTGCCAAGTGCAGTCCAGCCCAACCACGGTACATGTTCAGCAGGGATCACAGGGTGTGTCAGTCAGTGGACAAAAGATGAGTGGATTCGCACCTCACCATACTCAATATCGGTCTGGATTTTATTCTGCTGGTAAGGAAGAAACACGTTATAGACCCTAATCTGAACTATGGGCAAAGTGCATAATGTTTATTTTGAGCAGGCTAATCGTCAAGTCAAGTCAGTTTTATTTGTCAATTTCTTCACATGTACTTGATATACAAATGAATCGAAATTACGTTTCACACTTGTCCCATGCCTAGACGTTCACAACAATAAAGTGCAGATGCACAACAATTTTAAACAATAAGGTAATGATAAGTTAAAAAAAAAAAAAAAAAAGTGCAAGTAGGCTTAAGGCATTATACTTAGGTAACATACAGTATATATAAGACAAGACATAACATAAAGTAAGTGTTCCAGCAGTGTTGTTTTGTTGTCTCACTGCAACACAAGATTGTAGCAGCAGTAGTATTAAATATAAATTGTGGTAAAAAAAAAAAAAAGTGGTAAAATAGTGGTAAAAAGTGGTATAAATAGTGGTAAAAAAAAAATACTAGAATAGGTCTAGAATAGACCAAGAATACTAGAGTAGACCAAGGTCAAATTGATAGAACACTATGATCAGTAGCCTGGGAACAGTTTTTCAAAAGAGTAATCAGGTAAAAATGGTCAGGATTTCCAAATCCCATGTTTTGTTGCCAGTGATCTGGTGATGCATGTCTGGAATATGCCTGGACCTACATATTGTCAGATGTTCCATTTCTAAAAAATAAAACACTAGGTGGCGCTAGACTGACTACACAAGCAGGCCTTCATGTTTAAACATTGATTAGTTTATAGAATGTTTCTATGTACAACCAATTAGTTCAGCCTGTAGTTTTGAGAATCACTTGTTTTATGATGGAATGTTATTTGTTCCAGTGTGCCAGTGCTGTACACCAGGAAACATGGAAACAGATATGAATTCTTGTGCTCATCAGAATCCATCCTCATTTCCACATTATAGCTATTTTCAGGTAGTGTAGTGTTGTAAAAATACTAAGTATTTACATGTCACAAAGTTTAAATTTTAACCTGATTTTTAATTATATACATTTTTAGCCAAATTATCAACTGGGGTATCTGCATCCCAGTAACCAGAACCAAGACTGGCAAAGTACAGAGCTACAGGAGACAAAGAAGAATGATGTTAACCTTGACACCGTTTTCCAAATCGTTGATGAGCTTCAGGCCTCCCCAAAGCTTCGCATGGTGAAAGTGGAGTCACCGGAGAAATGCTGCCATCCCTCCCTTCCTGCTGAAGCACATTCCAAGGCCACGGGCAACGGTCCATCTGCTCAAGTCTTTACTCAGGGTGATGCTGGTGACTCTGTCAAGAACACTTGCATGCCCATTCCCATGGATTCCAACACAGTGGCTCCCTATGCCTCTGTACCAGTGGGTGGAATTGTCATTACTGTGCCGGGGAATGTGTCGTCAGGCATTGCCATCACTGTGGGCAGCAGCTCTGCCTCCAGTCTGCCCGAAGCTGCCTCTGAAGGAAGTACTGAGCAGAGGCCCTCGATCCCAGAGCCTGTGGAATCTGCATCCACAGGTAACAATCAGGTATGGTTACCCTTGTAGGGCTTCATACGTATATGATTTTTTGTTATCATGATAGGGATGCCACTGACAGTGGTGTGAGAACTGGAGTTTCAAGAGTGTTCTGAAATGTCTTGTTTATTTTTAGGTGAATAGCAGTGCAGTGCATTATATGGAATCCTCTGACAAAGCGACAGACACCACAGTTAACCTGAGTGACATCACCCAAGAGGCCAGGAGCTGCAGAAAGCAGACCGTATCACCAGGTGAGGGGCGTTACATACCCATACGTACCCCTCATTTTTGAGCAAGATCCTAATAGTCTCAGGCTCAGAGAGCGGCAGAATAGACGGCAGAAAGGTAAAACTCCGTTGATTAACTTGAGGTGAGAATGAGTGCATTATCCCAAATGGTAGCCTATTTCATTAAAGATCACTTAATTTGTCTCAAACAGTCTGAAAGGATTGGTAAACAAACAGAGTAGCTTTTTTCTCCCTCACATGTTGGTAAATATACAGTTTAAAAAGTACAGATGCAGTATACTAATATCTCTGAAAGAAATGTAAAAGAATTATTGAGTAATATGGAATATATTGTGCATTACATGTTAATGTATGGTTAAATGTAAAACTGAGTGCAATTAAAATTGTAAAAATATTAATGTAACATTTACAGTATTTGTCTAATATCTGTGTATTTTTCATTTGACAAAAATGTCTCTCACATGTTTTATTTGTAACAGACACCTGTTGTTTAACCTAACAATGTAGTGGACTGTTTTTAATGTATATTTTTATGCTTGATGTCCGTTTGTCTTCATTTATCCCATTTAGATCTTAAAATGTGGGTGGACACAGCTTGCAAGCAAGATCCTTGATGATCACCTGTAATATCAGAACCAATTTTTTTCTCTGGAGTTTTGCGCTGTTCTGCAAGTTTTTGAGTTTTCTAGGCTTTCCCACTGTTACTGAACATGCCTTGTATTAAGTTATATAACTTTATTTTGATATCTGTATTGTTGTTGTTATTTATTATTATTTATTGGTTTCATGGGTTGAGTTGATGCTTTTCTGCAGTTTTAGTTTGCCAGTGGTAATATTACACCATCAACATGTTAAAACTATTTAAAAAAAAAAAAGATTTTAAATACTGATTTTTAACCAAACTTGAGTATTCTGAAAATGTAATTTATGGAAATATGAATACTCATTTTATTTAACCATAATATTGTTTTAATTCACACACTTATCACTTATCTCAGAATTATAATTGTTTAAATTTTATCTCTTGAATTATTACATGGCTTACAACTGATGTTAAGCTCCTCTGAAATGTTTCTTTTCAACACTAAGAATATATTTACCATGGCAATTATTGTTAATTTGTGCTCGTCACTTCATACCGTTAGATGGCATCATACCAACTACTGACTGAAATCGGTAAACACCAGTTTACTGAGTAATTCGGGGGATGGGAGTGTATTTTGTGCCTTTAGTAATTTGGAGTACATGCTTTCTGCCAATGTCACCGCATGAGGTCGTCAGTCATCCCCTTTTCATCAGCATGGCTTACCACTGCTCCACCCTCAGTGACAGGCAGTCAGCAGGTAGGCAATCTATGGGATCCCAAGGGAGGGAGAGTCGGGCAAGAGTCGAGACTTCGCAAATGTACAGTTCTACTGGCACTCAACTTTTCCCTAGGAAAACGATGTTTATTCTCTGGGATTTTTAAAGTCAACTTTTACATCAAGAGCAAACGTTTGGCTGACAAAGTTTGTATTTAGAGACTCGAAAAAGTTCCCGGCATTTAGGAGCGCAAAGTTTGGAGTGAAGGAAAATACACTACTCTCGAACGTGCTTTGTAGACGGAGCTGTCGTTAGATGCTGTTCAGAATTTGATTATTAATTTACTTCTAAGTGGATACACAATCGGCTGTTCTCACGTGTGGTTAGGTTATATTATTCTAGATTAGTTAGACCTCTTACCAGTTGCTAAAGTGGTCCTTTGGCCTGTGAATCATTTCTGAAAAGTCGAGTTAACGTAATAAGTTTCTGCCGAGTAACCATAACGTTGGTTACTCGTCCTGCAACTTGTCGCACTGTAGACCACTGAGCACGTTGTAGCCACAGTGTAACGTTATGTTCTTAAGTGTTAACTTGTTTCTCCGTGCCCACGAGCAGAACTTAAGCATGAACTTTTATCTTGTATCAATTTCAGATTAGCAACTATCATGTGTGCCATTCCTGGTCGTTTTGATGAAATGGAAGTTCGGTCACTCTGGAGATATACCATATGTGTCGGAGTTTCAAAGTGTCTCGACGAGGACACTTGCGTTGGGAATATTTCAGCAACCTGTTGAGTCACCACACCGGGACTGATTCAATTTTGTTTTGGAAATGTAACGCTAACTTGGATGGTGTTAAATAAGCTGTGTAGTGATGATTATCGCGACGTGACGGGTCGCGCGTCGAAATGGGAACACTTCTTCACCTTGTTTTTTCAGGTCTAAATTGTTTTTTTTTTTTTTTTTTTTTGTTTTTTTTTTACCAGATTTTAAATTCATTTGAACTTGCTTCACGTAGAAACCTCCAGTTTGTAGATGAAGAATGTACCTCCAGGAATACAGAAAAGTGAAAGGTGTATAAATGCACGTTTTCAAGTTCGCGTTTTCATTTGCCCTGATGTCCCATGTGTGTACTTTGTGTTTGGCCTCTCCTGTGAGCGATACAGGGTAGAAAGCATATTTGGGTGTATTTACCATTTAATTTAGAGTACCCTTATGTGCTTATCCCAGTGTGTTTTTAATGTGTAATTGAGCTGATCCATGCAACACTGACGAAGATATTCTAGTGTCTCCGATTATGAGAGCGACGTTGTAATATTTGAAGGGGAAAAAAATCAGGACATGTTGTAAAAACTACAGACATTACACGTGCATCTTCAGTTTACCAATGATCGTGGACATTTTTTAAACTGGACAAACAGATCGGCCGGAACATTTTCCCCACTTGATTCTACGCTGAAGGTTTGACAGGTTTGTTGTCCGCAATGTGCGGCTGGAGCCCGCCGCTGCAGCCGGTGCAATGACCGTCCTCCAGCGGCGATTGGCCGGGCTTTGGCCGTGGCTGATAATGGCGGCCCTTCAGGTGGTGTTTGGCCTGACTGGCTTGGAGTTGGCGGCCGCAGTGGAGTCGGAGCGATCAGCCATCAGAGCAGTCATCAAGGTGACTCTTCTCAAACACGAACCGACAGGAAGGCCCATCACTCTGGAAGGTGTGTTTGCTGGAGGGAACGCAGTCTCTGCAGAAGGGAAGTTAATGCAGGTAGGTGTCAAATGTATTTTCAGCACATACATAAATTTCCTCTGAGATTTAGTGAGTTCATGTTTTACAATAGTCTCAGAGTAGGCTATTGTAGGTAGCCTAAATTGGACAGCCTGTTACTGTTCAGTAGACTTGTGAGATGGTGGGCCCACCTGCTCATGAACTGTCTTGATAGTATACAGTAAATAAGTTGCAAAAAGTCATTTGTAGCCTACAACTTGCATATGATTTTCAGTACTGCTTTACCTCAGTTAATTGAAGACCAAATAGGTGATCTAGATTCTGTACCATGATAAATTCGGCTTCAATGGATTAGGCCTACATGAATATACCAAAGTTTTTTTTTTCAGACCAGGTCTGCACATGTCAAAACGTATTAATGTGTATTAAATGTTTGGAATTTCTTTTAAAATCTACTGAAAATGGAGGGGCCTGGAGTCACAGGTAGGTATTCCCATCATGAGAATAAGTTAGGTTGTTTGTGCATGTACAAATGCGTTGCTGAACTGTACTTATAAAGTTGGCATCAGTCATCACAACTAGAGCTATAGAATTAAAGTTGTGTGTGTGTATGTGCTTGTGTATCCTCATTTAAGAAAAGGGTTCTCTCACCACACAGAGACAGTGTTGTACTATGCGAGATGGTCTTTGTTGCAGTGCCAACCTGTTTCAACAGGTTTCTGTTGCCTCGGTGCGCCACTTTATGTTCTCTCTTTCTAGTGCCGCCCCTGAGGGGATTGGGGGTGCAGGGAGATCACTGAGGAATAGAGGGGATTCGCCATTCTTTGGTTCTCTCGCCAATTCTCACAGCAGGCATTCTTCCCACAAGTTTTGAAAGTTCTAGGCCTACTATCTAAACCAACAACAAAAAGTTCATATTGACTACTGGATTCAGTGGCTGAGAGGACATTGATTTGTGCGTACGTCTGCGACTTTTACCCTTTTGACCCAGGTGTTTGGGGAGGGAAAAAAGGAAACACACAGCAATATCCTCTAGAAGGGAGGCACACTCTTACCATTTTGGATTGGCTCTTTTCACCCCCTTTTTCAGGCGTGCCGCTATCCCCAGGCTACTCTGAATTGGACTTGCTCAGCCGTGGTGGTGCATGACAGCCAGTTTTCATAACCCACAGTAATTACACCTCTCTGACCACGTTTGATCTTCTTAAGCATGTTGTTTCTCCAGGCCACAGGTTGGCAAAGAGAGACCCTGAATTTTCCTCTTTTTCTGGGCCCTGCCAGTGGACAACAGAGAAACACAAGATTAGACATGGTTGAGGGACTTTATTTTAGGGGAGAGAAGAGGAGAACTCTTAAGTTAGCTTACTCTTTATTTTTTAGCTGTGTGAAGTTGTTGAGTCTGAGTTTACAGGAATGTTTTCAAACCTTGAGCTGGAAGCTTATTTCAGGAATCTGGAATTCAAACAAGAAAATGTAATCTTGTGTGGTGTATATTAGCCTTTTAGTTTTGGAATAAACATATGTGGGATTGATATGTTCTTTAGACCTCTAGAAAGCTGAATGGGTGAGTAACCTGATGTACTAGTGGGTATTAAGTGTTTTATATGTCGAATTTCTTGATATTTGGTCAAAGCTTTAGTATCTTTATTTCGGGTTTCTTGTCCATTGTTATTCAATTGAAGTTTTAAAACGTTGATTTAATTAGAATTGCGGTTCAATGAATTTGAGTAAACATGGTTGCAGTCACTATAAAATAATGATACTGTAGTGCTTACATTATGTTTCAGCAGACCTACATTTTGATTGCTTATTCAAACTGGACTGTAAAATCTGCTGTTTTCATTTGGCTATTGGTCATGCTTAAATAATCTTTGAGACAGATGGCTTGTCATAAGTTTTACTTTATCAGGATGGCAAATTGTTGAACAGCAAATGGATTATTTTGTAACTGTCTATTTGACTAAAATCTGATTCATTTTCCACAGTCTGTATGTGTTACTTCGATTTTTGTATATCACTTTCACATAGCCTTTATCTCCATGTCTCCTAAAGGTTATGCACACAGATGATTTAGCCATCCTTTGCATATGTATGTTTGACTGTGTCAGATTCCTCCTCCTAGGCACCATAACAAAACCCACCGCATTCTCTGTGGATAAGTGCAGTGCACTGTGGGATAGCTTTGAACTTGAGGGAAAAGGCAGCTGTCCTTGAGGCCTTTGCAAGAGGGAGGGGTGGTGCGGGCTCCACTCACTGCACCTTTTGAAGTTAATCCTCTGATAGGCCCTCTTCCCAATTAAAAGAAGCTAAACCATTTTTTCGAAGCTTCACTTCTTTTCCGCTGCTTTTTTTTTTCTTTCTTTTCTGGTCTGCTGAAGGCTTTGAAAAAGGGGTCTCTCATTCAGAGACGCCCCATGAAGACATTAGGTATAATTGGAGCAGGCGGAGCAGCAGAGAGGCGAGTTGCAGTGTGAGGCAGCCTAGCAACACGCCGACACACTGCCTCGTGCTGCCATCTACACAACGCTCCCTCACCCCCCCCCCCCCCCCTTTTGGAGTTTACGCTCCTTCTTCTTTTCCTCTCCTTAGAGAGAGACAGGAGAGGAAAGAGGGAGGAAGGGAGAGAGAGGGGAACGCTATCTCTGTACCCCGTCTGCCAATCTAGGGGTCCTGGATCGTTGGAACCAGAGAGGAGGGTGGAGACGTGTCAGGGGAAAGCGCGTCAAGTGAAAAACGTGAGTTGAGATGATTAAAAAGGGGGCTGTTTACTCTGTCCTTCCGACCCACCACTCAATAACACTGCCACCACCCTACCACACCCCGCCCCCCATCATTCAGATGGATTTCCTGTCCAAATTTCCTCCCCCGTCCAAGACAGATAATGACTGCTGTGAGTGACCCCTCCTCGTCAACGCTCCTCCTGTGTGCCACTGTTGTTTGTTGTGCTTCCTTGTTCCTGCTGATTAGGGACTCCCTACACACATCATCGCTGTGCTGATTGTTTTCTTACGGTGGTGGTGCCTTTGATGTGGGCTCCTCCCCAGTGAAAGTCTCTCCTTTTTTTTTTTGCATGAAGACATGTAATTTAACTGTGGCTTTGGTGAGGTTGCATTCACTGAATCCAGACCCAGTGCTCTTCTCTGTATACAGACAGTGGCGTCAATCAGCTAATCATGAAGTTGCTTCATGTGTGTAAAGTCTTTGCAGGTCCAAGGCTAACGGGATGTCCACTGGATTCTATATTTTGATATTCAGCTACTGTATACAGGAACCCCTATCCTCTGGCAGCTGTCTGCCTATGCAGTGTGCTGTGGTCCGTGGACTGTGTGTGCTCTTATGCACAGCCGCCTGTGTGCCTCAAGATAGGTCACAGGCGCTCTCCTCAAAGCTACTGGGCCGGAAAAAGCATCTTAGAAGTATCTGGATTGAAACACAGGAAGGGGGGGGGGGCTGTACCCTCTGTCCTGGTCTGCACAGCGCTGCTTTTGAAATGGGTTTCTGGTTTTAGGGGGGGGTTGTTCAGGACTGAGGAGAGGTTTTGTTGGAAAGGGGGGTGGGTGGGCTAAAGAGATGGCAAATCCCTTAAGTCCACCGGGCCTTCTTTTTAAGTCATTAGAACTGGCCTGGAATGCCTGAATGTGCTTGCGTCTGTCAGGCCCATGTTATACAACACATTCTTTTCCACTTCTCATGTTTCTGCATAGAAGCCCTGTGTTGCCATTGTCTCTCTCATTATTATGCATGTAAGCTAGCACACTAAATTCCCAAGAGTGTGTTGTAATCTTCTGTATTACTTTGTAGACAGTGGTGGTGAGTCATGTTTAGGCTCATTGTCTGACTTGCTAAAGCCTTGCTAAAGTCGTGTGGGACCTTCTGAATGAAATGCACTTGGAGAAGTGGAGAAAAGAACACAAATGGAAGAAACCTGTCGTTTGTAATAATGTCTTTGCATTATTTGTGATTTCTGCATGATCACACATGTACATAGTCTCTCTTGCGCGAAATCGGTGTGAATCAATCTATAGCTATGTGGTTTGAGGTCACTGAGAGCACTGTAGGGAAAAGAATGGGAAATCTTGATACCTTTTATAGACTGAATAACACCACCTGCTAACTTTGACTGAATGAGGCATAGGAAACTGAAAGTGAGTTTCTATTCACTATTAAGTTAGCATTCGCTGCATGTTCAGTATTATGTCCGTATTGTTTTAAACTTTCGCATTCTTTTTCCTGCCAGCAGCATTCAATGACCCTGACCACCAGGGCTTTGGATTGATTCACACCGGATTTAGTCTTTAAGTGAAACATGCTTCAGATTGGGATCATGGACCGGTCAAGACCAGACCTTGACGTCATGTTGTCCGCACGGCCCTCGTGGAGTCTGTGGACGCTGTGACCACAAATTAGGCTTAAGGCTTTGCCCAGTGGTGCTTGCTGTCCTATTTTGCTGCCGAAGCCATGGCCTGAGGGTCCTGTTGCATTGCTCAGTATGGAAAAGGCATTACCTTAACCTTGAACTGGATCGTCTTGGGGTAGGTTGAGCTGAGCTGAGCTGAGCTGGGCTGGGCTGGGGTGGCTTGAGGGGGAGGCATATGTTCGGTAAACTAAGGCAAAACACACACTCGTACACACAGACACAAACTCATACACAGAGTTTGCCCTCTTATATGCTTATCTTTTTTTCTCCCTTTTTTAATTTGGACAAGCACCAGCCCACCTCCTATCTGGTCAGTTCTCCCTCTTGCTCTTGCTCTTTCTCTTTCTGTATGTGTGTGTGTGTGTGTGTGTGTGTGTGTGTGTGTGTGTGTGTGTGTGTGTCATGTTACCATGAGAGGGCAGAAGGCCACTCCCCAAGTGGAACTGTACAGGCACTGTGAAATCCGCCACCTGTTTCTGCTGACTGGCCAGCTAGCCTCTACCAAGCGCTTACCAACAGTCTTTTGAATGCAGGTGTGCATTTGACATGCAGAAGACCCTTGTTCTAGAGCCCCATAGCGCATGTTGCTGCAGGATGGCTGGGACATATTCTTGCCCTCCACCTCCTGGATGGGTGTGTGCAAGGGTTTCTTTTGTTGTTATTGCTGTGTTTTGTTGTTGTTGTTGAGTTAAGCACATGCTGCTTGTAGGCTGAGGCTCATAACAGCCACTGAGACTAGAGACCGGTTGTTGTTGCAGTTTTAGTTGTTCACAGTATAATTGTTGAAACTTTCACCTAAATACACATTTCATCGGTAGACACACACACACACACACACACACAAACACACAGGCAAATTCCAAAGAATTACTTTACACATATACTGTACACATATGCTGCATGTACACATAACCTAAACTGTGACCTAAACTTTTGCCATAGTAGAGGGACAAAGGAATGTGATTCCCTTAGCACTTCACGTCGGTGTCTTTCAGTACGAACATGTGTAAGTATGTCTGTCTGTCTGGGAGCACTTGTGGTTTTTCGGCTATACAGTTGTTCACGTGACCATCTGTGACTATTTTCACTCTGGATTACACCTAAATTCTTATTATTCTGTCTGTATGCTGCATTTGCTCTGCTGATCAACAGATGCAGTGTTCTCAAATGATAACCCTTTCTCCTTGTTTACTTGCTTCTCTGCATTCTGTGTGTTGTGTTTGTGTGTTAATTGTTCTCCAGCTGTAGGAGTTATTTGTCAAGCTTTGACCCGAGAGTTATTTTCCTTGCATCAAGAAAAAAAAGCTCTATTGCTAATTCAATTTTGTGTATAACCTCTTGGTCTGGGTCATTGCACCAAAAACTCTGTATGTGTGTGTGTCAAAGGGAGAGACGGAGAAGTTGGTCCATGCTGTGATCATTTACTAAACTCTATTAACTTGGATCAAAGTGCCTTAGATCTCCAAGCAGTCTTGACAACAAAAGCCATATTGTAACCTCAGATACTGAAGTTGACAGAAAATGCTTTATGCCCCCCCCCCTTCCCCAAAAATCACATGGTTAGTGCTGTAGCATTGGCAGTAAGTATATAATGTGTCCTGTTTTTGACCTTAGAGAATAGTGCCAACACTGCCCTCACTAAATGTGTTCAACAAATCAAAGCTCCCAGATGGGCCCAAAAATGGCTGACCCAAATAGATGACTTTTGTCAGAATGGTTTTAGTTTTTTACAGATTAGTTGCCATGGCAGTATGTCTGCATATGGTTAAACAAATAGATTTAAATTGGAGGAGGGGAAGGGGAAAAAACAACACATTGGCCTTCTCTTGTTACCCTCTGTTGAAGCGCAGCAAGTTGGAACAGCCAATGACTTTCATTTGCTGTTTCATCATCTCAAGAAGCCGTGCATGTTGGTGGTGAGAGACGTTTTTCTCACATTGGCCCATGTGGTTATGACACTTTCTCACTCAGATGGAACAGAAAAGCATGTGCAGATTCCTGTTTTATTATTGACATTGTATGCTGGCCCTGCCCTTGGAGGCTGTTCTCAGAGTGACCTAGAATCCGGATTTACCAAAAGGAGCAAAGTAACCATTGATTGACTATTATGAGCCAAGCAGTGGAAATCATAGTAAAATATTTGATCTGTTGCTTGGCAAAACTCAAATCGTTCTGAGCAAAATATCCCTGGTTCTATCTATGTGTTTGTGTGGCTTGTAACCAAATGCAGCACTCCCATTCTCTTGTTTACCTGGTAAACACTAACACAGTGTATGAAGGGTTGATTTAGGCATTATGCTCAATAAGTTATGGGAACAACATAGTTGTGTGTTTTTCATAAAGGTACACAATATCCTAAAGCAACATCAATTAGGGCTGTGCGATTTTGCCAAAATTCAAAATTGCGATTTTTTTCAACCAATATTGCAATTGAGATTACATTGCGTTTTTTTTACAATGAAAACCACAAGCACCAAATATGTGCCATTAATATGCATATTTGTACACAATGTCTAGTTAAAAATAGAAAATGAACTACTCATTAGCAGATTTTTATTCAAGAGAATATCTTGTTGCGTTGAACCCCAATCCTTGTTTAACATAGTGCAGAGTGTAGCCAACAAACAAGTCTATGCATAAAGTCTATGCAGTTACAAAACAGAAACAAAATTGCGCACCTCTGCAATTTTGAAATTGCAATTCTCAAAATTGCGATTATATTGTAAATGCGATTAATTGTCCAGCCCTAACACCAATGACCCCTTTCTACCTTCTACACGTTTCAGCAGTTCCTCAGCTTGTAATAGGATGAACAACATTCTATTGGTTTTAACCACACTAGGAAACTTTGGATCTGTAGTTTATGTGAATTGCGAATTAAGGATTCTCTAGTGTTGCTTTAATGAGGTCTTCAGTACCATGATGCCCTCTTCATAGTAAGGTTGCACACACAATAGTGGGAACAAAACAGCAGCATAATGATTCAGTCACTGTTTTCAAAAACAATCAACTTGCTGTCCTATCTGCAGAGAAAGTCAATATGTTGTTATACTGGATTTTAGTTGCTGTCAGGCAGTTTTATGTGGTGTAATATTGATGAGTGCCTGTCTGGAGTTTCTTGTTGACCCAGACTGTCAGGTCAGATGTTCTTCTATGTTGCCCTAGTGAGAGACGGTCTTTGAAGTGTTTCTATGCAGACAGACAGCTCTGAAGGTGGAATCTTTCATTTTGTGGAGGTCAAAAAGTTGAACTCTGAGCTTGAGAGAAGGCCATCCATTTGGATATTTGTGTGGAGAAGATGATGGTTAAAATTGTAGCTCAATTCACCAGGTCAAAGTCATGAGACATGAAGACTCTTCTGTTTGTTTGCAGTTAGGGAACGTCTGTTGCAGCACTCCTATATGTTGACAGAGGCATGCGGTTAGAAACAAGAAACCTCTTCCTCCACAGAAGAACCCCTTTTAAAGACCAACACCACCTCTTTGAACCTGTCAATGAGTGGTTCTTGTGAAATGCTTTTGGTATGATGCACATAAACCTACTGCTGAGAGTACAAAAGCTCATCTGGGCTAAAGCCAGTTCAACAAAAATAGATTCTGAATGCTTCCTAATATCTTTCTCTTTTTTTAGTGGTTCCAAAAGTAATTAATAACTTTAGTAACTTGTCATTGGTAAAACTCTTATGATGTAGAGTGGTTCTGGTAGATGTACCTTTTGATAGCTGCTAAGATTAGAACTGTTTGGAGCAGTTCCTGCCTTTATCTGGACATTGTGGCAATCTCCCTGTTGGTTACCATAGTTGTTGCACAGAAATGCAGTTTGGAAAGCACACCCATGGGGTAGGAAAAACACAGCCAATTGCTGTCAAAGTGCTAGCAAAAAGGCTTTTTGTATAGAAACAGATTTAATTAAGGTTCTACTTTGAAAAAAAAGCTCTTAACCATCAGCTTCGTGAAAGTTTAGGTCCATTCTCTTGTGTGAAGTCTTTGAGTGATCTCAGTCAAGACTGCCTAATAAGAGTTTTTGAGTATAGGGTATTATGGCATGCACTAAACAGTGATGCTTGGGGGTAGGGCATGCAGTGCTGTGTATAGCCTGGCGCCCTGATATGACGAACGCTCATGATTTGTTTGTCGAGATGGGACAAGAATGTTACTAGAAACACCACATGCTGCCAAGACAACTGATGCGTCCTGGAGCGGCCTTTTCACAAGCCCCCTCCGGACTTCCGCAGGACACACCTCCCCGAGTCGAGTGGCCATTCACAAATATGCTTTGGGTATGTCTGGAACGAAAGGGTCATCTCCAGCAGACTCAGCAGCAGGGTTGTCATTGACCTCTGGACCATATGACCGACGCTCAATCTTGCTCTTGCTCTCACTCTTTTTTTTTTTTTTTAACCCCCTCCCCTAATTAAAAGCTGTCCCTCTCATTGCCTCACTTTTTTCCCTCCCTTCCTAAAGTGAATGCCTTGGCACCGCACAGGAATGTTTAAGCACTGTTGCTCCAGTGCCTCGGAGTGAGATTACAGGGGCTGGACAAGAAGCCTGTGCCCACACACTTAACCCCTTCCGCAACGACTGGAGCCACATAATCAGACTTCACACCATACCACACCACATATGTCTCAAGTACCAATCAATTCAGCTATCCTCAACCCACACTGGATTTTACCACCAGTGCAGTTACCATGCTATCTTCTCCAATACCATCTACTCCACATACCCGGGATTAAAAATCTCTAGTTCTGTTAGTGTTATTGTCAGTCAAGATGGTCAGCTCTCAGTTTGTTCTAAGCAACATGAATCTTAAGGCATTATCACATATTGGCATCGACCTTATTTTTTCTGCAGAATGTATGCCATATTTTTTATTATAATGTGTTTGTGTGTGTTAAGGACTGTACGGCATTGTGCAAATTCTGAACCCGTTAAAACTTACTCTCTGGCTCGGATGCACTATCAGTCCTCATCGCTTACATAATCTCTCTATTTACATTTTCATGAATATGGCACTTCCTGCGTCCTAGAATCTTTAAGGGAATATGATGCTCCGTGCTCCAAAGTCCACAGTCAATAGGTCCAAGCTAATTTGATAGAGATCTTGATCAAATGATATGCCAACCGGCACATTGCGAGTAGTCCGAACTCTTATAACCTTGTTGAGTCATGATAAAAGGTGGGTTATTGTGTTTGATAAAAAACCTCAGTTATAAATAGTGGGCGTTTCTTAGTCTCAGGGTTCCTATGCGGTATGGAAAAGTATGGAATTTAATTTTAGTATTTTCCATTTCTGTGTCCTGTTTTCTGACGCAGGCAGCGCGAGTCAGATACAGTCGAAAGCATGTCTATGGTCGAGAGGAGCTAATGGCAAAATTGAGCAGAGTTGAACGCAATGCTAGAGAGGTGATTCTATGCTGTTGTCAAGCAAAGTTTTTTTAAATAGATTAGCTCCTTTGAGGGATTTGTAAGCGATAATTGTTGCTGGCATGTTAAACAATTAATTATTTTGAGTGATAGCCGTTCTAACAGGCCTACTTGGATAGCCAGCTAGGTTATTTAGTTTGCTAGTTCAGTCAATTACAATGTTCCCAGAAATCGTCTGGTTCACCTTATATGAAGGACACTGCCTTGCTGGCATGCAAAATCCCATTCACCACCAAGTTAAGAAAAGCATTCATGTTGATTTTGCAAAGTTGCATCCAATAAATATACTCTAGTCGTCAGGTATTTTTTATTTATTTTTTTGCTGTGGTTAAAAAAAAGTCTGTAGTTAGAGCGTAAAGTAGTTCAGTAGGCTACTAGGTGATTTCTCTAACAACGTCTCAGTGATTTTGTTGGACTGTTAGCGCCATGTACGTAAGATCAAACATATAATTGTGCAGAATTCATTTGTTACTGGACAATGGGCAAAATTAATGTACGTTTTCTGATGGATGGCGATCAAAATCATAATATGAAGCTTGGCTGGAAAAAGATCCCAACTGCCAAGGTGAAATGCAAGCTTAGTCTTAAAATAGTTTATATACAAACAAAAATAAATGTCTTTCATGTGATTGTCAGCTGAGTGTGCCTTGCCCGATATTTTCCTGTTTGTTGTTTTTCAAAAAGGTGGTTAAGTGTCAAACCTTGGTGAGTAAAGCTGAAGGCAGTGGTAGGCTAAACCTGCTAATAGAAGGGCCTAAAGTCCTGATTCTGTTAACAAAACAATGGCATCAGGCTACTCTATTAGCAGGTTCATCAATACCTTGTTGGAATTCACCCTTGTTCCTCAGCACACAATACATCATTCTCAACTGATGGCAAGAAATAAAACATCAGATGAAGGGATGAAGGCTTTAATATATGGGGCTCCATTTTCACGACCACTAGCGCATTGTCAGTAGTCTACGGTGCATTTGTCTTTGGGGGTGGTCCCAGCAGAAAACGCTATTTCATATACTTGAAAAATGAACATTGTGCCCGGCGCATAGTTCAAATGGGTTGTCCTAAATGAGTGAATTAGTCATGGGTGTGTTTGTGTTATAGCATGTAACAAACCAATAAGAGTTCACACTCTTATTCCCTTTAAAAGCCCGGTGCATTGTTCCATGCCATATGTATTATGATGGCATATTAACCTTGGCAAAATGTTTTCATGTGAAGAAAATTTGCGCGAGGTGAAGGCACGGGAGATTTAAAGTATATATAACCAAAATATGAACTTAGATTATGTTCTGGTGGTGTAGTCTAATATGTAATTTCCTGTTTTCTGACAACCTAGTGTTGCATGCGCGCAATTATGCCACATATTTTATTCTGTAATCACACAAAAGCAGCTCTTAAGAACAGTAATACATGAGTGGCAAATTCCTGTACATTTCGGTAACTCTAGCCTGGCTTGCACGACAAAGCTCATAGGAGCTTAGTCTGGCCATCCTACATTACTAAACGTCTTCTGGGAGGCGGACTTAACCTGCGTCCATCAGATGCCTCTGTATACTACTTGACGAATCTACAACCAATCAGACCACTCATTCCGATGACGTATGCGTAAGCTCATTTCTCATTGGTGCCCATAGATTTGGGAAAAATTATTCCTCTAAAAAGGCAGCCTGGCCAGACTTTCTTGCTAGCAAAATTGAATGTAGCGTCACTGGAAGTATGGGCGGGCCCAGGCTATAACTCTACGCGATTTACTTGTAAATGTCATACTGGAATTTGCCTACAACGCCACCCTATGTCGCTTTCCAGTACTGCCAACAGTGGGTTCAATGACAAAAGACCCAAAAGCTGAAAGGGGGGTCTAAACAAAACAGAAAATCCAGTACTAAAGGATTGCCCATATCTTACATGGCACCACACTAGCTTGAAAAGTGTATTTATATGTGTCCGCCACTACTGGTCAAATAGCCTTCCAGTTACTTGTTATTAATTCTCAGTGATTACTGTAATCAACTAAGTGTAAATATTATATATTTTAATAAAATAATCATGGTGTGATGTATGTGATGTACATTTCAATTTTATATTTCAAGGACTCCATACGCGCTGCTGCTTGCTCCTGCTGATGAAAGAAGCAGCATGTGCGTGCACTCTTCCATATCCCAAAGCATCAAGTGCCCATAAAATAGCCTTTGAATAATGATTCCTGACCCGTTTTTGTCTGGTCAGTGGTGCACTGACTTTCAGTACCCATATAATAGAAAATTCCGCGCTAAGTGCCGGACCACACCGGTGTTTTTCACTGACACTGCCCTCGAACAAAATAGCAATGATAGGTTGCACAAGTCACCAAAGCACAGTGTGCCATATGCATGATGGAACCTGTAATGTCCTTCTATGCGCTCATATGTTATTTTGAAGTAATTTAAATATATAAGTCTGAGAATTTGAGCATGGAAAAAGTCTGGAATTTTAAATGTGAAAAAGTGTAGGAACTCTGTAGTCTGGATTATAAAGAAAGGCTAACCCAAGTTTTACTAGATTTTAGTCAAGGTTTGGTTTTCTCTCACTCTCTTTCTCTGTCTTTTCCTCTTCGCCACTTGTTCAGCGAATTATAGCATTACATCTTATTTACCCTTAAGTTGGCTCTGTCTCGTGCTCGGCTTGTACTTTGAACACACACACAGACACGGATCCAAGGGAGTAGGGCTCATACCCAGATTTCGATAAGAGAATCTATTTTAAGCCATCCCAGGGAAGTACCACACATTTAAGAAGTCTAGTGATTGTGTGTGTGTTTGTGTGTGTGTGTGTTTCTTTTTAACACTGCTGCCCCTACCTCTAGAATCCTGCAGTCATAGGCTGTCACTGTTCAGCCTCCCTCCAAATAAAGACATGTTTCCTTGGACTGTCTGGCACAGCTTGGGTAACAGACTGGTCTGCTAGGGGCCCTTGGCAAATATAATGGCCCTATTCTAACCCCTATACCCACCCACTCGTGTATACACAAACTTCCTACACATGTTTACATATGATGTGTACATGGGCTTGGGTATGCGTGTGTTTAATGAGTGTCTGAAAAGTGCTAGTGAGAGGCCAATTGGTGGCGACTTTTTTATAAGCTTCTATGCTTGTGGAAGAGTATAGTCACATTGTCTTTGATTCCCCATCTCCACATACCCTCCTTTGGAAGTTTGCTGTCTTGTCCTGGTTGCCTCTGCCAAAGGAGTGACATTGATGATTGTGACTATGATGACAGTGATGAGTGAGTTGGGTCTGATAGTTGTGTAACCTTGTGCTTCCCCTTTATTAGATAAATGCGCAAGCTCAATTAGTGTCGAGTTTGCTCTTGATTTTGCATTCCTTCCATTCAGCATGCATTCACAGACGCACACGTGTGTTCGGACATGCACGGAATGTTCTCCCAGGGATCATTTTAATGTTTCTCTCCTAGTAGAAGTTGTTTGTGCGGCTCTAGCAGCATGACGGCATTTGTCAACATACAAGTTATTGTCAGCTTTATACTCTCGTCCCGGACCAATACACCCCGCTGTCATCAAGTATCTTTTCTTCATTTTCAAGTTCATTTTTCTTTGTAATTTCATCTCTCCATTTACCAGCTACTACCAGTGTGATAGTACTCACAGGTAGCTTGTGCTATGGGTGTGTTCAAAAAATGTGTGTGTGTTAGGGGTGGGCGATATAGTCTAAAATTTATATTGCGATATATTTTGAACCATAGACGGTAGATGATATATATCACGGTATACTTTGGTGTGTAACTTACAGAATAATAGTTTCTTAATGGTTACCATAGCATAAAGTCAATATGTACAACAGTTGTTTAGTCATCGTTCGGAGGTGTTTATATTGGACTCTCAAATTCACACAGAAGTAAACTGGTAAGCTGCATTTGTGTCAGGCAGTAGCTGTTCAATTTATAGGCTCTTACACAGTTTCGTTGTAAGAATGAAAAGGTGCTATCAATAAGGTGAAGCTACAGGTCAACATTTTTTCACATGGTTGAGGAGACGCAATGAGCCTATCACGGTATGCCGATATGACCCAAAATCTCTATCATTGTCCAAATTCATATTGCATACGGTATATATCGTCTATATTGCCCACCCCTAGTGTGTGTGTATGTGTTTATATGACCCTGATTGGAGAATGACATTCAAAACATCATGAGCTGTCAAGCACATGGGTGCCAAAAGTCACGATCGACACGTTCATTTTATTGACTATTCATAAAACTTGTCCATGTTGATGTTCTGTCTGTGTTAATCAGACACCTGCTGTGACCCCATTTCAAAATTGTTTTGTTTCACAGAGTGTGTTTAAGCATAGGGACATTCTTTTTTTCTCTTTTGGGGGTGGGCAAGGTGGATTGAATGGATGGCAGAACTGACACATCCAAAGACAAAAGTGGACGAAAGCTGGCATGCATTGAAATGTAATGTAATTCTTTGCCCCGCCTCAACGCTACTTCTCTTACCAACACTACAGTCACTGCTGCCACCGCTGCAGCCGCTGCCTTGCACTGTTTGCTGACTCTGTTAACTATTACCAAGAGCTGTGTACTTTGGCTGCATCCCAAACCTGTTACACACGTGGGCGATTATCAAAGCTGACTTGCACTACAGGGCTGGAGTCCTTCCAAAAACCCAAAGCTTCTGTAACCCCCCCACCCCCTACACACACATACACACACACACACACACACACATGCATGCACACTTCACTCTTCTTCCACCCCCACACTTCAGTGACCCCATTCGAAGACGTGGTCACCACACATGATAATCTGACCCTTCCGAAAATTCTTGTGTAGTTCTGTGCTGCTTGATTACATAGAGAGCCTCTGATTGTCCCCTTGACATTGTTTGTGCCGCAGATACTAGGCAGCAGAGATGCTGTGATGTAATGTATTGTGGTGGCATATCGCAAACGTTACCTGAACTCCAGGGAAAGTAGATATTGATGATGGCACCGTGAAAGGCAAACCTTAGATAGAACTGGTCAATGATTTATTTACTTACTCTAACGGGCCGTTATAACAATGCAGTGCGGGAGCAGCAGTGGGGCTGTAACCCTGTCATGTGATTGCACAGCCCCTCAGAAAGTGATAGGGACACGTTTTACAGAAATGGAGTTTGAACCTCCAGGCTTGTTAAAGACTAGCAAAATGAACTGGTTGAGGGAACAACTTCCCTGCATTGGATGGTGGTTTTTGGCAGGGAATACCAGCAGCAACAGACCTTGGCCTATGGCGCATCTGGTCATAAAGAAGTAGTGGGGAAACCCTTCCTGGAACTTGCTCGCACTGAATGTGCTCATTGCCTAGAGACTACGTCACCCTTGGGCCCCGCCTATTGAAGACCAGGGTCTCTCATTGGACAATTATGAGGGGCCCTTATCTCTTCAAATTGGTATCAATTTCCTGATCATGCTCCAGTGCCATTTCATCTCAGCCTTTCATGCAAAGGGAAGGTGCTGTTAAAAAAGAGGGCTGACAATGGCAGAGCCTCTATCTCTTTTATCTGTGACCTGAATACATGATTCACTGTGAATGCTGAATAAGTCAAAATAAAATGACCGCTTGCTTCCCTCCCCCAGGACAATGGGTACTGTCTGGACAAGAAGTGCACCCTGGGAGTCTGAGGAAAAACAGACAGTTTTTTATATAGACAGTTAGGCAGGCTCAACTTTTTTTTTCTTCCTTTCTTTTTTCCCCCCAACAATGCCTCAGAACAAGGTATTTGTCCTGCACCTTGTGTCAGTGGCTAATCGTGCGTGCTATTTGGAATGCTTTCTTCCAGAAAGTTCTTGTATTGAAACTTCAAAGGTTGCTCTGTAGGACATGATAAAATTACGTGTTTTGAGTGCACCACCTTGAGGCAGTGGCTTTTTACAGGATCTCTTTCTCTTCCTCGCGTTCAAAGCTGGTCCATTATGATGAACTTTATAGTCAGTTATATAATGTGCATAAAGTATCCTGGGTAAGTTGCATGGGCCTTTGTTAAATGCTGGTAAATGGATAGCTGGAGGCATTGGGCTTAGATAATACAGCCGGTCATCTGGTGTCTGCAGTTGCCTTGTAATTCTTCTTATCCTCAGTGACTTCTCGCAGTGTCATTTGTTATCATTGTTTTGAGATGTGTTGCATCAGGGGTGTTTTGGAGAGTCTTTACTGACCGAGCTGACAGAGATGTTTCAGTGTAATGTGTGTTAGGTAATGGTGGCATTGGTTATGGTGTGTGTGTGTGTAGGGGGGGTTGAACATTGGCTCTACCTGGTGGTGTAAACTTGAGATGGTTTGGGGAGCAGCAGGCGACGGCAGCTAGGCGAGGCAAGCAGAGGGAAGGGAGGGGACAGCCATGCTGGCTAAAAGGGACCAGAGGCTTTTGTTTTCTCGCCATAATAATTTCCTTTTGGGTCACTTCCACAGGCCTTTCAGGGCAGTGAAAGTGGAGACGTGCACCCGAGCTCCATTACACGGACCATCAGATAGAGCGAGGCAGATAAGTCCTCTCCCCATATAATAAACGCCTCATATTCTACCTTCAAAGGTGAGACTACTCCTATCTCCCCACCAAGTAAGAAGCACCACTGAGCAGCCAATAATGTTGCGAAACAGGGTAATTGAGAGAGAAAGTGCAAGATAGAGATGGAGACAGAAGGAGGGAGGGAGACAAAGAGCGAGCGAGACAGATTTGGAGCTTGAAAAGGATACCCCCCATCCACCCACCCCAAGGCCTGAGCCCCTTCTTGTCCCTCTTTATTGGTTTCTTCATAGCTCAGTGGGCACCTGAGCAGGAGAAAGGTTAACATAGTAGGCCAGGCCGCTCAACCTCTGCCATTATTCAGGAAGTGTTCTGAAGCAATTCATTAATCATGTACAAGTAAAGTTAACCCTCTTTCCCTGTCTGCGTGTGTGTATGTGTGTGGCGTGTGAGGGGTGGGTGGTGATTGCTTAAGTTCAGGGTTCACTCCCAGGGCCAAGGCAATCATTGACACAGTTAGGTGGTTTACACCTTTTTAATGGACTTGAGCTTTAGTGCTCAGATCAAACCCTATTTAACAACTCCCAACTTCAAAGTACCAGCAGACAGAGACAACGGGTAATAAATCCCTGGAAAAATAAATAGTGCAAAGCAGGCATGGGCCCCGCCTTTCAAGATTGTGGTGTATGGTTGCAGAAACCCTGGTGTTTCGAATGACAAGAGAAGTAACTGTAGCTGCAAGTTAGGGTTTCAAGGTCCCTTTCAGGCCTGGTGTCTCAGGCATGCACCGTCCCAACCTTGGCTTTCACCTGCAGGTTAACACCTTGTCTCGCCAGTCGATTCATTTGGGCTGCTATCTGTTGCCACCTAAGTGATTGGATGGGTGAGGCAGGTGCACTGACGCTCATCCTGTGGGACTTGTTTAAGTGCTGCCAAGCGATCTTTGACAGGTCTGTGATGCTCAAACAAATGTTTATCAACGAAGTAGCAGCAACTGGAAACATCCATCAATATGTCTTTTTTTGCTAAATGCTTTCTGACTCACTGGATGAAGATTTTTAGTAGGGAACAAGAGGTGTTTTTTCATTTTTTTTAAAAAATGATATTGTGACATCATAGAGAATTATATAATTGACTTGCATTTTTTTTTTTTTTTGATAAGAGATATCCATGCATTGCACTCGGTTAGGAAACTTTGAACCACATTGTTCATTGTTGGGTTCTCATCTAAAGTCCTAATCTAATGTAAATAGAAGTACGACAGGGCCTCCATTTGAGCCAGCTATTTTAAGGCTGTGCTTTGTTCTCCCAGCAAATGGAAATCCTTGCACTTTAACCTGGAAATCATTGTGCCTCTCCATATGAGAGAGTGCATGAGTTAACAAGACGGTGACTTCAAAAGAAATTCTTTTCAGTTTTTCTTTCCATGAATACGGTAATTCTAATTAGTGGGCATAAGAGGAATAGTAAATTGACTTTACAATCCCTTGGAGATATTTAGTGAAACGGTATCACTGTTGGATTGAAGTATTTCTGTCTAGCTGGCTAGAGGCCAAAGCAGCGTTTCCCCTTCATCTTTAGCTTCCAACCCTATGCACCCTCAGCTTTCTGTAAACTGAAGGTGACTTGCAAACTGGCTTATGTCATGGCTTTCTCCTCTTGTATTTTTAGGTGGGCTATCTGATATCGTCATGGCAATGCAGCACAAACAAACACAGGATTTAGTTTTATTTATTTATTTATTTATTTGTTTGTTTTGAGGATCTCAGCAGCCCGTGCACTCGCTTCATCTACCGCTTTGATCAGAGAACGTTTATATTCTGCCAAGCATCCAGAGGAGGTTTGAGGAAACACCACAAAGCGAAACACAACAGGAGCTGCCAATGCCCAGCAACAGTAATGCTTCTGTGAATGTGGACAACCTGTTGTGGAGACAGATTGAGGGATAGCCTATCAGATCAGTGATGGTGCATTTGCCCATCTTGTTGTGAGCTGTAAAGATTAGCATTGGCACCTCGCGTGCAGCCCTCTGCTCACAAAATTCTGGAAAGGGGGGCAGTGGGTGTCAGTGTGCTTGTTGCCTCTTCTGCGCATTGCCCTGTTTGTACGCAATGTTATTTGTAGCATACTTTGTGTGTGTGTGTGTGTGGTGAGGTATTAGGGTTTGTTTGAGTTGCATGGCTGCATTGTGAGATCTGATTGCCATGGGGGGATGGTGAGGCGGGCAGGGGAGAGAGTGGTGGTGGGGTGGGTGGGCTGTTGAGCATATGGGCCCATACATGGTGAGGTCATCATGCTGGCCCCTTGGTAAGGTGGGGGGTGGCACCACCCAAAGGGGGGATAGGGTGGGAAAAAGCGGCTGAGCCCATGTGCACCGGATGGGGGTTAGTGAAGATGTCATCGAGCGCATACAATCAGCATGTTCATGTCTTAGCGGGTTGGCCTAGTTCTGTGCGGCCTGAAAAGTACAGAGCTGGGGACAAGCACTTGTGCTTCTGAATGGCCAATGCAGGGCTGAACACAGAATTTAGGCTTGTTTCACACTCTACCTATTGCCCACCCACGGGTCCCCATCTCCCTCACAAGAACCCAAAGCCTCTTTGTTCCCTTCTCAACTTTTCTCCTTTTTACCCTTATACTCTCTTTCCTCCTAAACATGGACACACTTTCTTTCATATGGATACATTTCAACACGCACACACATACACACGCACATGCACAAACATACTTTTTTGGCATGTTTTCCAGAATCTCTTGATTGTTTTTCTAGTCACTCACACTCTCTTACACACACACACACACACACACACACATTCTCTATCTATTGCTTGATCTTTCTCTCTCTCTCTCCTCACGCTTGCTCTCATAGTGCTTTTGTGATGACCCTCCTGGTAAGGAAGCAAATGTAACAAACCAATTAACAAGTGGGTAAAAGATGCTTTGTGTACATTTCTCTTTTTTCTGCAATTGCAAGCTAAATAATAGGCCATTAGTTCTATGGGAGCAGCGAAAGTAGGCTGCATGCCAAACTCCACCTCTCCCCCCTCAGACCCTTCAACTGTGCGTGTGTGTGTGTGTGTGTGTGTGTGTGAGAGAGTGAGTTTTTGGAATGGAATGGAAGGGGGGACTGCCATTGCCAATCCATTTGAGACTTACATACACAGACTGTGCAAGTGTCAATGTACTCAAGTCTCCATGGATCTATGATCCTATCTGATACAAATAGCCAATTATGTCTTGTATTTGTTTCATTTACCTCTGATTTTCTTTTTGTTTTGTGAGTTTTGTGAGCAGGCATTTTATTTAGTTTGAAACCATTTGTTTTGCCGTCGCCCCTTCCAATGTCCCGCCTCACTTGGAGTGTAATCTTAACTTCCAGCATTCAAAACCTGTCAATGAAAGGCCAGCTGTTCCTCTGCCCCCTCCATACCCCCCCACCACCCCCCTTACAAAAAAATACTACCCGCCTGCCTCCCACTCCCCCTTCCGGCTCCCACCATGCCGCCAAACCTCCGCCATCCACTCTCCTACTGCCAGCACTCCCACTCTCACCCCTGTTCAACACCCCCCCCCCCCCCCCCCTTCTCCCGAGCCAAGGCATCGCTGGCAGTGAGCATAAAGCTAAAGTGCTGTTTCCAGTGGGCATCAGGTTGCACCAGCACATGTATGTTCATTTTGAAGGGATGTGGTTAGTGCGACTAGCAACGACCGGCGCTGCCAGCACGGTTCCATTCATCCACTCTGAGGTCCAGTGGCAAGGACACAGTTCTGTAAATCTTAACCGTACAACCCGAAATAGAGCACAACATGCTTCTGCAAACCTCCCCCCAAGAAAAAAAAAACGATTGACTGCTGCTGCTTTAGCTTGTAGCTGCATTCCCAGGCATAGAGTCTTTGTAGAGAATTATAGTTTATGGCAGCAGCCCATATGTTTAGCGCTTGTCTGCTTGAGTCTACTCAAAAGAGCCTTTACAATGGGTGGCTGGTTTTGTTGGTCTGAAGGTCTATGTGTTATTATCTAGCTTGATCATCAGTTTGACCCACTTAGTGTGTAGTTGCATTTTAAAAGATTAACTTTTAGATTGAGGTTAGATTTAACTGTTCTTGCATTGCTGTGAAGATTCTCATTCATCCAGGTCATGGTAGTAGTCAGTGTGTTCAGTTATAAGAAACAGAACCTCTTTTTGGAGCATCAAGCTTTAAGCTTCGAAAAGAAGTCCAGTTCTCTATTATTGGTAACTGTGACAATTGTTCTTACACTTGAACTCAAACATTGCGCATTGTGGATACTGAAACTAACCTATGGATTTTCAACATTTAAGTCAAAACTCAGATTATATGTATCCATCCATGTATCACATATGTGTGTCTAGAATTTTCCCACACACTGAGCTGAAGTGTATTTCTAGGCACTTTCCACAGTCCTACAGGTCCTGTTTATTAGCCCAGGCCAGCTCAACTTGTCAGTTAGCCCTGCGTGCAAACCGTGGGCCCCCCAGCAGAAGGCAGAGCTCTCCACTGATCAGCATGTTCTGCATTCCCATGACTAGGGTTACCATAACTTCGCCATATACACCCTCTCAGGCCAAGACCACCAGCGGGGTCATTTCCCGCCAAGACAAAACACTCACCACATTAATTCATTGTAATCTGTAAATGATTGTGAAAATATTACACCAACGCTGTAATAATGAAGGAATTCTGCAGTCTATACAGTCTATGGTTTTCTCCCTGGACATTCTGCTTCTTCTTTTTGTGACTTTTAAAGCAAGTAGATTTAACTATATAAATAAAACATATGACCACTAAACCTGTACACATTGAAAATGGTGTGTACTTGGAGCTGTCCTGTAGTTTTATTTGTCTGTCTAAGTAATACCCAGACTACTTTTGCTATTTTCTGACATTGTCTTTGGAGAGTGAAAGGTTTAATAAAAGATCATGGAGAAAAAAAACTCTGTGAAAAGTTGCCAACTCTTGAAGATGCCTCACCACCGCCAACCCCTCTTTTCCCCTTCGTCTCATTTAATTTAGCTTCACTTTCCCCTCTGACTGAAGTGGGTCAGTTTTAATAAGAGCGCATTGTTTCACTGATGGGTTGCCATCTGTTCACAGCTGTGGATGAAGCTATCTAGTGTGTTTGGCACAGCATAGGCAGCAGGAGGCGAAGATGGTGGTGGTAGAATAACGCACTCGACCCTACACGCTGACTGGGGGTGTTTGAAAGTGGGATTGGTCAGGGTGAAGTAATTGGATAGGGCCAAAAGGGGGAATTGGTCTCGCCGAACGCTTGAAGCCTCGACATTTGCATGCACTGTGCACTGTCATTTGGTTGTGCCATCCTTTGATGTCATAGGCCATTTTGTCTCTCTTCACCCAGGCCTTGACTGTTTGTGTTTTGGGTGAATAAACAGTAGCCAACATCTCCAGATAAGCACAGAGTGCGTGCAGAACCCTAAACTGTATCTCCTCTTGCAGGCCGATGGTGTCTGCACGGTCAGTGCAGTGTATTAACATCAGACGTATTTTGCTCAAGCTTGTATCGAAAGGATTTTTACCCTGGTGGCCAGTGTGTCTCTGAGGATGTGATGTCTATTGTGCCTCATACTGTACAACCCTGCTATACACACTCCCACACACACATACACAAAGCAAAACCCTATGCACTCCGTTTTCCCCTTTTCCCGCTGTTATATATAAGGCTTGTTCTAACAGCCCTTCTATCGGCACAAATCAGATACTGTTTATAGTCATAACATAAGCCCCTTATCCTGCGACCCATCTCTTTCTCTGTCCAAAACCCCCTGAGGGCCCAGCGTGCCTTCTCTCTGCCCCCACCCCCCACCCCTATAGTCAGTTTGGCCCCTTAGGGGTCATGGGATGGGCCCAACCTGTCAGGTCCTCCGCCGTCTTCCAGTGCCAGCAGCAGTCAAGTCATGGGTTGTAGGAGCAGGTCACTCAATGCACAAGGAGCTTTAGCATGGAAAACCACCATACTGCCCCCAAGCAAGCTTGTAGTCAGAGAGACTGGCTCCACAGTCAACCTCAAAACCGCCTTGTATACCAAGCTTGCCATCCTCACCCTGACCCCCTTCCCCCCTTATCCTCAAGCCAGCAACCCAGCGTAGACATGTCGCCGCTAAGGAAGCCGCATGATTGAGAACATTTTCCCTCTGTTCAAATCCAGTGGCTTATTGAAGAGTGTGGAGAACAAAATAGGGGCATCTTGGGATATGAAAGGCATGCCCATATACTCCTGTTTGGGATTGTGTTTTAGAGGCCAGCTGTTTCAGAATCCTCGCTTCTTCAGCAGTCAAGCATAGAGTTAAGAACAAGATTCAGTTGCTATCCTACAGCACAGAAGTATGCTACCTGTGACGGGAACCTATGAATAAGCTTCGTTCTTCAAAGTTGTTATGTTTTATCTTGCGTTTTGAGGGAGAAAGGGGAGTGTGTGATCTGTAGTATTATCATCATCTGGACTTTTCTTTAGTGTGTTGTGTGTATCATCACGTCTGGGTGATTTCCACCAGACACAGACTACAGAAGCCCCCAAAGCCTCTGGAGGGGAGTGAAGGAAGGAGAGGCTTTGGTGGTGGCTCAGGTGGTGGTTGAGAAGGGGAAGGGTGCCTTTTGAAAGACAGCAGAATCAATGGAGATGAATGTGAAGAGATTACATATTCTTCTGAGCTATAGAGAGGAAGCCATGCCTGCTGAGGTACCTGGCGGCCCTGCTGACGAACCGACGACTGCTCACAGGTGCGGGAAGAGGCTAGGCACTCTTTTGTTTTTCCTCCCTCCCCGACTTGCTCTCCTTGGGTCTTGTACCTCATGATTTCTCCCTCCTCCTCCCATGCAAGCGCCCCTCTTCCCACCTCCCCCACCCCTTTTGCAGTTATTTCTCACACTTCTCTTACTTAAATATTTTCTCTCTCTCTCTCTCTCTCTCTCTCTCTCCCTTTACACAGGCCCTTATCTCAGCCTCTCATCTCTCTAGTCTTTTCGCGTCTCTGCACGTACGGCCTTTTGTGTCTTATCAGTAATCCACATCTCTTATCAGTTCCTTTTATGTGCAACCTTTTTTTCCCTCACCCCCTCGACCCCCTCATAGTCGGTGAGCCTTTATTCCACTCTCTGAGCCTTCATAATAAACCCCACATCAAGGTCCTAGCCCAAAATGGGTGATGTCTCCAAATAGTGCAGGAATGCCAACTCAATGAACCTGAAGTGTTCACTGGCAATATTGCAGCGATAACAGATAGCCATGGTAAAGCAAACATCATCCAGATTATGTTAGAGTTTTGTCCTTACAATCTTCCAGTTACGCAAATCCCCTGCCACCCCCTAACCCCTATCCCCACCTCTGAACATTTCCTCCTAATAAAGACCTTAATCTCACTCTTGTTTAAAGATACAGTATGCTGGAATGCCTTTGTAATTGAATGCCTTGCTCCTTTCCTAATTAAGTGGTTCAAATTGTGTCATCCACAAGCTCGTCCAGCTTTTTCCTTTTGTCTCTGGTCTTCCCATTATGTTCAAATGGGACCAAATTGAAAATCCTTTTGCAGCATTGAGGTATGTAGGGACATGCTGGAAAGTTTAACGATTACAATAAAAGCAATTGGTCATTAGCTTGAACTTTGGAAGTTATAGCAGGTCATTCAGTGCCAATTTGATGGGTCACAAATTATTTCTAAATGCTTATAGATGATATGTCTGGAAGAAGGATCCAACTTCCTGATGTTTCAATGGGGATAATTATGGGAAATGAGATGGAAGTGGCTGTTTAATATGTCTGAGCAGAGGTCAACTAATCACTTTCCCAGGGTTTTTTTTTTACGTGAGAGAAGAGGGTTTTGGTGCCTCCTCTCTGTAAAACCCTCATGCGCTGTGTTGGCCATTTTTTTGGGGTGTGTGTGTGTTTGTTTGATTGATTTATGCAAAGATTGCAACCAAAGATGTCAGTGTGTACTCTCATACCTGCATTCATGAGGCCAGGGAGATTTGGTTAAACAGTCATGTCAGCAGTAAGCTACACTTGTTTAGAGAACCAGATTATTGTTTACTTTTCTGATTAAAACTGAGGTTATTCTCCTGGAACATTTATGGACTTTGCAGAGTAGATAACACGTAGTACAAACATTAAAATGCCATCAGTCAATTGGACATGTCCCACTCCAGTCATACAAGCTTGATTTACCACTTCCTTAAGATACAGGTGCTATATCTGTAAGTTCAGCTGTAAGCCCATTTCTCACTTGCCTCTCTCCCATGAAAAGAGGTTCCACTGTGGTTCTATGAATAGTTGCCTGTCACAGAGCGATGATTGGTTAAAAATTAGTTTTGTAAATCCCATGTTTTACTATGTGGAATTAAGGGTTCTTTTTGAACAACTAGGCCCCGTTAACAGAACAAGGGACTGTCAAATCCAGATCACTTTGATTCAAAAGGGGCTGCAATAGTCCAGGTGCAGATATATTTATATGCATAGTTCAGTCTTGTTATTGTAACTTGTGGTTTTCTTTAAAAAAGGGCATTCAGAGACTGGGTTATCCTTCTTAAACATAATGAATTGAGTTTTGGTGAGAATAGATTTTTTTTTGTGTGTTATGATATTATATATTGGTTGTATGTGAGTATTGTTATTTGTGGTGTTATGACTGATATCTTCAGTAAGGTTCCACATGGTCTGTAATGAGATGAAGCTGTCTGGGAAGGGCAAGCCTTGAAGTGTTGAAGACCACTTAATATTCATGTAACCACTGTTTGCAGTACAGGATCTGCGAAGACCATTTGGTCTGAGAGACGAGTTGTTAATTAAAGACAATACACACTGACAGCAATGACGAAAAGGAAATTAGCCTTAAATATGCTTCTGTGTCACAGCTCGGGAGGCCAGTTCAGAGGTAAACACTTAAGTGGAACCTTGACGCTGTGTCCTCCGGCCTTTTCCCATAGGACGTCATTTTTCCATGTAACATGTTGCAACTAACGAAAAAAACGTTCTCATCAGTTTCATAGCATTCCGACGGTCTTCGTGCGGTTTATGTTTTCGGATCACAACAACGGTTCAAATTTATATCTACATGCGCACACATGAGAAGATGAATGGCTTGTTGAATGCAGCTCATTGAGACCTAGGTGGTGTAATGTATGGTCTAAGTGCTATATAAGAACATTTTAAAAACAGATTGAAGAAAGAGAACTTGAGCAACACCTTTAATCCCACTACACTAAGGAGCAGTCCCTTCCATGCACATCAGATGTAAGTCTTTCATGAAACGGTTAAAAGACCTTGTTATCCGATTCAAATACACTTTAGTTGTTTTAAACAACAACACATTGCAGGTAATATATCCCATTGAATTCAAGTTATGTTTTAAGAAGTTAAATCACACAAATATCATGTTGTGTTGCATCGTCAGTGTCTAAAACTGTAGTAATAGTTCACCCACTCCTACTTTTTTCCCCTGTCTGTCATTTGGTGCCTTTAGGCAGATCATATGCAGTTATAACCTCTAATTCAGTCCTGTTTAGGCACATAGCAGATTTTTATTAAGAATATATATACTGTCTATACACTATGTTCATACAGAATTCCTTCTGGATAGTTATTGTGACTGAAATTCATAGATCCTGGCTCTGGTCCCTCACAATCAGTCCTGATCTGGCCAGTATTGACTTTAGGCATGCTGTATGAAAGGCCATGCCATACCCTCTGCAGTCCTTTTGAATACTAAAAAATAAAGCTGCTACCCCAAAGCAGTGCTATGACAAAGGGCTAAATGTTTGACTTTCTTGTGTGCTTCTTATTGAAAGGCAAACGTTCTGTTCATTCATTACGAGCCCTTCGGTGGCTTTCCCATCTCCATTACAGGCAACACGGTGATTTCCTAGAAGTTTTGTTATTGTGTTTTGCTTGCTCTCATCTGCACAAATGTTTTCCACTGTTGTGGTTGTTTTTGCTGCCCCTGTGTTTTTTTTTCCGTGTGTGTGTGTGTGTGTGTAGGAGAGACTATGTGTGCATACTGACTAGTAGTGTTTCTGTGTGGGGATGGGAATGGGGACGGGGAGGAGGAAGGCTTAGTCTGTGTGATGGATCCCGCAGATGATAGTGTGCTAGCAGGGGAGCCTGTGCAGCTGGGATTGCTATCTCCTTTGATTTTGGGTCCTGTGTTATGTGGAAACCACCCTCCTGCCCCAGCTTCACTTTCCTCTCGAAAACATTGGGGCTTTTGCCTGCCAGTTGCTTTTATAACCCCCTGAAGATTTGTAGTTTATTCTGCAGAACTATGAGAACTATGCCCCCCCCAAAGACTGTAATATTGGTGTGATAGTGAGTTACACAGTCTGTTGTGAAAACTGCCACAGATGGTGTAGGTGTACCAGCTTGTGTTGATGAATTGTGTTATAGCATGTAAATGTAAAATCGTCAAAATCTTAAAAGGAAGGTAACTGGGTTGTTAATCTTGTGTTCACACTAAAATCAATGAAGAATGGAGTGTTAAAGTTAGGTCTTATGGAATGGTCTGGAGTGGCCCTCAAGGCAGCCCACTTACTGGGTCCCTCTAAGTTTTGCTGCATCTTGTCTGTGAGTTTTTCTGTGAGAGGATGCAGGAAGTGCCTGGGACGCTCTGGCTAATCTTCGAAGAGGGAGTGCATGCCGAGACACCTCCCTCTCTCGCACTCTCTCTCTCTCGCTCTCTCTTTCTCTCTGTCTCTCTCTCTCTCTGACCCACCTCTCTTCCTCTTTCCATCCACCATTCTGTCTGTCTACTCATTCGTCTCTTTCTCTGTCTCTCCCTCATTTGCTCAACCCCCCCTCAATATTCTCTCTCTCTCTCTCTTCCTTTCCCCCTCCGTCTCTTTCAACGTATCTGTCTCACCAAAGAGACAGTGCCTTTGAGGTATTTTGTTGCCTTACGGGTTCCAAGAACAGCAGAGGCTCCAGTCAGCAACCAACGCAGAGGCTCTGTTTTGACTTTACAGTACAGAGTTGCTCCAATCACTCAGCCAGAGTATAGCGCAGATAGATGAAGAGAGAGAGAGAGAGAGTCAACCTATAGATCAGGCAGTAGGGCAGAGAAGGTGTGGGTGTGAATTGTTAAAAAACAAACACACGTGACAAGTTTTTCTAAGCCAGAGAAAGTTAGCATAGCCCAGATTTAGGCAGGAGAAAATTAGAAAAGGTGGGAAAAAAGAACACGAGAGAGGGGAGGAGGAGGGCAGGCTGAACTCTCACCCGAGGCCTGTGACTCAATACACTCAAAGCAGTGGCGGTGACTCACTTGCTCCCTAAACTCCGATTGGGAGAAGGTTGGAACGGATGGAAGGCAGACGGGCCTGGTACTGAGCTGAGCAATCCCAGTTGTCTTTTGGCTGGAGGCTTTTTCTGGCCCAGAGTGTCTCCTTCAGCTCCCCAGACATTTCTCCACCCCCCACATTGTCGTCAGTAGGTGGTGTGTAGGAGAGAACAGTCATTTAAAGCAAGGACTAGTCCTTGCTTTTTCTAATGCATAGCCAAAAATGCTGGTTCTAACATTTTTTTACAAGCTACATTCCCTGCGGTTACGTGAAAGCTTTCATTCTGATTTAAAACGATTTAATCCAGAATAAAAATGAATTCCGTAAGCTTTCAGTCCTTTCAGATGTTGGTTGGGTCCATGGTTATAAAACAAACAAAAAAAAACATTTCTTGACCAAGGCACACTCTTGCCTGAAATTAGGCCCAAGCTGCTACGCGTGACAGATTGACGTTCTTTTTCTGGACATGTCCAATTTGAAAAAAAGACATGTAAACTGAAGGGAGTGCATTGATTATTTTGTGATATGTTTCTTTAGCTTCAATAGAATCAGACGGAGTGTGTTTTCTTCCTGTCGGTGTGCCCCGGGTCCAATCAGAACCCTCAAACTTTGAATGGATTCACATTTGGCTGCATAAATTTCAGATGCAAAACATAACTTTGATACAAATGTCTCTTGAAACGTTGCTATGGTGCAGCATGAAAATTAGAGCAGAAAAAAGTGCACAAGTGCAGTCCACACTCTTGAAGATAAAAACACCTGTGGCCATTTTATCTGTGGTGTTTACCTCCAGTGTAAACACAGTCCTCTTTCATGTTTTGGGGAAGATTTTTTTTTTTCACCCTGGAAGTTAAGCTGTAATCGTAAACGAGGAGCTGTGCGACAGACAGCACAGAACCACTGTAGGGCATATTTGCTCCTCCCGTATTTTGCTAACCTTTTGCACAACTTGTCTCCCTGGCACCTCTGCACAAAAACGCTGTCACTGTGCCAACAACCACAGCATGTCGGTGATACGGACGTTCCCTATCAGATCCCATCACCCTGGAACAATAAACCACTGTGCTACTGGAACAAGGCGGCGAGCTTTTCCGATGGAAGCCCACGTCGGGAGCCACAACCCAGACTTTGATACCCTATGTTTTTTTCCGGAGAGGACTCTCCATGGGAATCACTTTTAAGTGGCGTCGGTCACGTCACATTTGTCAGCTCTATCGGTATTTTCTTTATCTGCATTCGCCTGTGATTGAAGTTTATTTTTAAGAACACAAAGCTAATAGTGGCTGTTCAAACTGTGCCAAGCTTGCTGGTGCTATTAAATGTCCTTTTAATAGCTACAAGGCCTCTAATGTGTGTATAAACAGATTTCCAAAAGTAGATGCAGATTGATCCTGCGTCCCCCCCCCCCCCCCCCCCCCCCCCCCCCACACACACACACACACACACACACACACACACACACACACACGTGAAGTTGCCCATTAGTTTTCCCTCTTCACATGATCAGAATCCGTCTGCAAATCTGGGCATTTTTGATTGGCCCTGTAGCAAAAATGTTCAGAAATATCATATCAGCCATTACCTGGGAGGCTTGTTTTGCGAGCAAGTCACACCATTTGACATGTAGTGTGTGTGAGTGTATGTGTTTAAAAGCTCTACTTCTCAAGGAAGCTTGTAAAACAAGGGAATGATCTGTGAAGAGATCAGCAAGATCTAAGTGCTTATGGCATCTCTGATATGGCATTTTTATAAGTATTTACTCTAAAGCGTATTCAGATAGTTGGGATTTTCCTTTTTCTTTCTTGTTTTCTCTCTCTATCTTTGTCTTTTTCTCTCTCTCTCTCTCTCTCTCTCTCTCTCTCTCTCTCTCTCTCTCTCTCTCTCCATGTTCACTCTTGTGAACTATTGATTCTATTTTATTTGCATAACTACACCAAGATTGTGTCACTTCTTGCTTGTCGTATCAGATGTATGTGAGCCTGCACAGTTAGCATTTGAAGATGCACTGAACCAGTGATCTGGTACAGTTAAAAATGACCCAAAACCTTCAGTCAACATTGTTGGCTAAAAAAACTGGAATTGAAAACCATGCTTACAATCTTGTAACAGTACATGTTACTGGAGGCAGTGCATTGTTGTTCATACTTTGCAAAGCAGGATGTGATCTTTTTAGTTTTGCGGCACTCTAAAGATGGTGCTGTCCTAAACAGTGAAGCTGCGATTTGATTGGTGGACCACTTCCCATGGTGGACGTGTTTGTAAAGCTGCGTTTGATTTGTGGCCCACCCACGTGGTGGCACTCAAGGGGGGGGGGGGGTGTCTCCCCTAAATAGTCGTCGTTTCACTGCCTGCAGTTTAATTTTTATTTTTTTTTCTTTCACGGTTATTTACTGTGGTTTGACTGTCAAGTTGTACTGATCTGAGAGGTCTCCTTTCCTGTCCTGTGCAGGTGTGTATGCACTAGAGCGATGTGTCCTGGCTTGCCTACAAAGATTCCGACATTAAAATGGAGGTGGGAGGGTTTTTTTCCCCCCACTTTCCTCCTTGCTTTGTCCTGACCGTGTGTGTGTGTGTGTTTTTTTTTCTTCACATCACAAAAAGATGTTAATATTATATTCTTTCCCAAGTTGCAGTTCTTCTGAAGCTGCTTCCTGGCCAGTTGTTTGCTACCTTATAGGATTATAGGGAGACTTCATGTCTGTGATTTATGAAACTGAATGCAACTCGCCACGTAAAGAATTTATGGTTTTGGGCATACATCATGATTAGTATCCAATGTCAGCTTGTACTCTGTGCACTTTCATCCTTCCCACCTATCGTTCTCTTTCTCACACACACACAGTCTTGGGGGGGGGGGGGGGGTCAATCTGCATCTACATCCATTTCCCTACATCTATTTCTTCTATCTATTTCTCTCTCTGACACACTCACACCCACAAACACACACCCACGTACAGACTCACGCTAGTGATATTTGAGTCTGTAGTATCACGATTTCTGTTCCATAGAGGTATTGTTTTACTTTAAGCCATGTGAGGTTAGCCTATTGTCCCCTGACCTCAACACGCAGGCTTGTCAACACTTCACACACGTACACACAGACATAGACACAGACTCTTGAAACACACACACACGTATCGTCGCAGTCACCTGGAGGCTCAGTCTGAAGCCATCCGTCCATCATGGAGGAAGTGAAACTCTAAAGTGAGCTGTGTGACTGACACCTTTCGAGCAGAGTGCAGCTTCAATTTCAGGATCTAAGCCTCCTGCTGCTGCTGCTGCTGACACTGCCAGTGAGGCTGGCTGGCCTAATCCCTCTCTGTCAGCAAGGAAGGATCCGGGTTAGAGGGCAGCCCTGGAGAACGGTCTTTACAGCTCCAGGCCGTTGTCTCACTGCCACATGGCTGGCTGCTATTGTTACCATTTGTGCAAGGGATCACATTCGCAAACCTGCAGTCAGTCAGCCTTCAGTAAGTGTTTCATTTTGCACCCCAGTGCCTTGTGGGAAAGAGGGTGCGTGTCACACTTAAGCTGCCCCTCCTGTGATCGTTCCCACTGGCACTGTCGGGTGAGCCGTCACAGTCACTCTACATTACACTGGAATGAGTCGATGGAGAAGAGCTAATTAGGCATCACACCGAATCTTCGATAACATGACTAGAGTAAGCTCGGCTAAACCGTGGGCTTGGGTGAAGAGTTGGTGCGTAAAGGGCATCCATCAGCATAAACGGCATCCACAACTGGGCTTGTAGGGGAAGGTTATGAACATGGCGGTATCTATACACAGAGTAGTCCTCCAAAAAATGTCTCTCTCAATATGTCCTAATAGAGGTTAACCATGGGCCAGTGGGTACTGTAAATATTATTAAAGTAGCTCGAGAAATCTTGGCCATAGATTCAAGGCAGTCTGTGGTAAAGGCTAACCTTTTCATTATTTATACAGGCATTGAAATAAAACATGGGCTTGAATCAAGGGGCACTAAAGAACAAGGAACGATTTTCTTTACATGCATTTCCAGTGGAAGCGGCTTGATAAATTAGGCCTCATTCAGAATCGCATCTGGATGTGGATTTAAAATCACACTGTTCCGGTACCTCGGGATATGCGCATTCTGAGAGGAGTAAGGCGGAAGATTGGAATAAACATGTGGTGGTGTTGTAAATCTGCGCATGGGCTGAGGTGGTGACATTTCAGAGAACGTGGCAACCGAGGACGGAAAAGCAAGCAGCCCTACACAGAGAGAAGCTCTTTGAAGAGCCGCAATTGAAATAAATATACCAGCAGGAAACGAGTTAAGGAGCCCCTTGGAAGTGTTCCTGGACTGCTTTTGTAATATGTATTAAAAGGCTGGGGGGGTTGGGCAGCATGGTGAAACAATATGCCAGTTTCTGTCCAAAACTAAACTTGTTTTATGTTCTTTTTTTGGCCCCCTTATTCTCAGAGAGGCATCAAAGGAGATGCAGATACCAAAACTGTTTACGTAGAACATCTGCCAGAAAAAGTCAAAACACAAGAATCTGTCTGGGGCCGTCTATGTTGAGAAGCCCAACATCCCTGCCAGGATTCTTGTCTACATAAAACAGGATTTTCCCCCTCATCAACCCCCCCCTCCCCCTCCTTTCCCCTTTACACTGGGACTGTCTCCTGGCTTGGAGGGACTTTTATGGTGTGTCTTTATTGAGTGTGCTCATCAATGCTAATGGGGCAGACAGGACTTAGTTGTCAGGTCTGAGTTGCCCTGTTACTTAAATCTCATGGTATGGAAAACGGTCTCTGTAGCCCTGGACAAAGCTGCTGCAGAGTTCAACTGGTGTCACTTAAGCCACCAATTAAAATGTTGCTCCATAGTATCAAGAGTGTGTGTTACTCTTGACAGGGTCCGGTGACATCTATTTACAGGCCCGTTCTTTATTTTGCAAGTCTTAGTCGTGTGCAGAAGTAAAAAGTTTGGAAAAGGCAGAATTTCTTTCTCTTTTTTTTTTTTCGGAAAATGGAGGGAGTGTTGGTCTTGTGGTGTTTTGTTGTGGGAGGCAATGTGCGTAGGCCTCCAGGGTGACTCAAAATGTCTCCCCTTCTGTAATTATGTCAAAAATACACTTTAAAGAGGAATGATGTTGAAATAAATGCCATTTTGTTCCCTGTGTGCTCAAAGGCGGTATTTTGGACCCAATGGGTTTCCCTTGTGCCTCAAAGACACTCACTCTCACTCTCACTCTCATTCTCTCTCACTCTCTCTCTCTCTCTCTTCCTTTTTCTTTGGAGTTTCTTCTTTCATTCCTCTTTCTCATGGCAGGCTGTGTGTTTTTTTTTTTTTTTTTTTTTTTTCATGCCGTCGTCCTTTTTGTATCAATTTTAGGCTGTCATCTTGGCAGCCCCATGCGCTTTGACTCAACTCCTTTTGGGGTGGCACCAGCCTGTGAAAAAGGAAGCCCTCTCTTGGACTTGGTGTGGCTCCAGCCATGCAGCTGCTGTCTCTCTCAAGAGTGTGTGTGTGTGTGTGTGTGTGAGGGGGGAGAGAGAGAGAGAGAGAGAGAGAGAGAGAGAGAGCATGCGCATGTGCGTGTATGTCTCAGTCTCAGAAAAGTAGCCTCACGTTCACACATTCAGCCATGTTTGACCTAATGAAGGTTATGTTTGTGTCTGACTTGCTGTCTGTAATAGTGTGTGAGCACCTTTTGACTGCTGTACATCTGTGCGGATTCAGCGGATTCAGCATTTGAGTGTGGTCAGGGGATGTTTATTTAGAAAGACGAGTGGGTCATTGTGCTGTGTTCTGTACAGTAATTACCTGGGTGTCTAGTTGTTGCTGTAGTCCTCTTGTCTTTTGTCTGCTGTCTTAAAATCTTCCCTAATTTCAGATAATGACTGTTTTTAAAGCATTTAATCTGTCTGGGTGTTTGAGCAGCCTTAAATCCAGGGATCAATCAAATCCGGCAGAAAAAAAATAGAATTCATGGTAGTCGAGTTTCTGTGTGTGTGTTTCTGTCTGTCTGCAAAGATGACACAACCAGACACGCTCAATTATTTGCTCGCACACAAACACACACACACACATAGACACACTCATTTTAAAGTCCTCCTAAGGGAATAGTGTTTACCCGTCTTCCTTGTTGGATTCCTCGGGTTGCTCAAACGGCCGGGCTGAGGCGCCGGTGCCTGCCAGTCTGCCGTGGACAGTGGACACATTCTTACCCTGATATCACTAGCCCGTCTGGAACAAAGATGTTGAAAGCACAGATTGAAGTGCTCAGTGAAAGGGGGCTCACCCCGGGATCGCCGCAAGGGTAGATGGCTGTGTGTCACGGCACGACTTCAGAGAGCCACTGTCCACAGCAGACATCAGTCCTATAGGGGGTGTGTGGGGGAAACAAGACTGTTAAACACCTTGATACAGAGTATTATGGTTTGCTGATGAACGGGGCTACTTGTTTTGAGGTACAAATTGGAGCCCCTATATCCACCTGCCACAGTGCTGTTTTGTTAAATCAGGGAAGATAAAGGTTAGAAATGGGGCGGGGGGGGGGGGGTAAATGCAACTTAGCTTTCATGTAGTCTTCTGTTCTCTTTGTGTGTCTGTACACTTATGCTCCACCGAAAAAGATTTAGATCTCCATCTCCATGGAGATATGTGGAGGGACCATGGAGAGATAAAGCATCAGATACTCAGTTTCTTTCTCAACAAAACTCCATCGTGGTACGTAATCTTCAGGTCGCAGAAAGAGAGTTTCTTTTCTGTCGCTGTCCAGTGTTTTGTTCACCCACCACCACCAAAAGACACTCCTCCCCACCTAAGCCCCCACAATCTGGCTGATCACCATGACGATAAGAAAAATTGGGTGTTTGTGTGTGTCTGGGGGGGGGGGGGGGTTGTGTCAAGGGTGCAGAGAGAAGGGGGATCAGTGACTTCAAAGCCCTGTGGTAGCATTCTCCCGGCCCGGACTGTTTACGCTGCTCCCTGGAGCCTGCATTCCTGCCTCACATTTTTCCATGGTATTCCGAGAGCTTCTCCGCGGCACTCCTGGCTGTGTGCCGAAGGCTCGGCGATAACCACCCTCTTCCTCACCTCACCTCCCTCCCTCCTGTCCTTTCCTTCATCTCCCTCTCTCTCCCTCTCCTCCCTCTCTCACTCCCTCCTTAAGCTCTTCTTCCTTCCCCGTCTCCCCTCTGTGTCTTCCAGTGACTGATTGCACAGCTGGCCCAGAATAACCAATGGCTGACTTTCAAAACTCTCCAGACCCCTCCCGCTCTCCTTCTGGCATCCACACATCAATGTCAGATCAAGCACTAAATGTTGATATGTTAGCTCTTGCACAACACCACCATAAACTTCAGCAGAATGATGATTAGCATGTTAGTCTCTGAACTTGAGGTTAGAGTCCCCTCTCAGACTGTGCATCTTCATAACAAAACAGAGAATAAGAATCTTCACAGACATCTTAATAACATGCTCATCCACATGGGTTATGGTAATAAATGCATGGCATTGATGTCGGGAATCTATAGCAGCGTGATGGTTTTTGAGGTCATCACAGTGAGTCATCACAGTGGGATCTAATTGAAATTTCTGGTGTCGTTGACTCGACTCAGGTAGCTGACTCCACAAGTAGATGTTAGTCTGCAACAAGGCTAGTTTGTTTATAATCCCAGTGCTGACCATTTTGCATCAGTGTACGGAGATGTGAATTTTTTATTATTTTTTTTTTTTTAGATTTATATTTTTGTTTTTCTGGCCCTCACCCAGTTGTCCCACGTCCCACCCATGTTGTCGTTTCAGTTTCTTGCGCTCACTAGCAGACATAGGAAGATTTAACAGCACTCCATCACAGAGGTTGTTTGTGTTCACTCTTTGGCAAGGGCCTCAACATTAACGACTGACAATAGTGTTGGTGTGTGTGTGTGTGTGTGCGTGTGCGTGTGTGTGTGTGTGTGTGTGTGGCGTTCCTCTTCATGTACTGCTGCTGCAGCGGACTGTGTTTGGAGTGGAACCCATGACTCCATCTCTCTTGCTCCCTCCTTCTTTCTTGTGCCTCTTTTTTCTTGTTTGTTTTTTTTCTTGTGCTCTCTCTCTCTCTCTCCCTCTCTCTCACTCTGCCTCACTTTCCCAGCCTCTCTTTCCCATTCAACCTCTCTCTGGGCTCCTTGGGCCCGCGGAGGCTCGACTGATTGGCTAGCTGGCTGGCTGATTATGGGTTTGGGCCAGAGACTCCCCATGGCGAGCGGGCACTCCGACACAGCCGTGAGTCATCCAGGGGGAAGAGGAAGAACAAGCTCATTTGCGGCGTGGGGCGTCAGCATGATAGTGCGGTTTGATGTGTTTTTTTCGCCCACCAAAAAAACCTGACTCCCTTCTTCAGTTCTCCCATCATCTGCACGCACTCAATCTCACTCGCTGTCTTTCTTACACTCTTTCACACACACATACATGCGCACACACACACACACACACACACACACACACACACACACACACACAC
>JAGFZM010000007.1:2485131-2502618 GCA_017657215.1 Limnothrissa miodon | reverse complement strand
GCTAAAAAACACTGGAGCCTCCCTGAAGCCTCACAACACATCTTTTTAGTGAGTTATTGAGTGGCCTTAGCAAGATGACGGGCCTTTCCAAAACAATCCAAAACAACTTGTTGTTGTTTGAATCCGCTTTGGAACTTTAGAAAAATTAGACTTAGGATTCTGCTGCCGTCATTGAGTGCATTACTTTGCCCGTCGTGTCAGCCGACGCAGAATCCTTGCCCGGTGCTGTCAGTGCAGGCGCTCAGGGGGAAATACTTAATGTAACTTTTGTTTTGAAATTATTAAAATGGGTGTGTCCCACACTTGTATGTGTAGCCGGTCTTTTGGATTTCCAGGAAACTTCTCTATGAGAACACCTCCCCATCCTCATCCCTTGAAATTGATAGCAACTTAATTAGGTTTTTTTCTGACTACACACACTGGATGTGGAATCAGGCCATTTGGTGGAGATGAGTGTGTGGGCGGGGGCCTGTCCACTGGAAAGCTGACATTTAGAGCTGAATGACCTACCAGTTCATGGATCGCCAGCATTTCTCTTTCTCTCTCTCTCTCTCTCTCTCTCTCTCTCTCTCTCTCTCTCCCCCTCCCTCCTTCTTCTTCTTCTTCTTTCCCTCTCTTCCACCACCACCCAAAGCTTTTCCCCCACCACAACCCTATCCACTGAGAGAAGGCTTGAGTTTCTGCCCTGTAGGGCCTAGTGCTCGCATGCAATGAAGCTGGGGTTTAAGCCCGCACGCACACACACACACATACACACAGAGAGAGACACACATGCGCACACCCACACAGCAATTCCATTCCAGCTTAGCTTAAACTCTGTGGCAAACTCCACATGCTCCCTTCTATAGTTTCCTGGGGTCACACGTAAGTTGAACTTACTGGGGTTGCCATTTACAATGAAGGTGTGCTGCTAGCTGATACAGCAGACAACTCTGCTTGACCCTGAAACGCTTCCTGAATGTCGGCACGTTGTACCAAGGAGAACGCTGGGGTTGTTGCCTCAAATTCTGCAAGTTGTTTTGCATGTGGTCCTCTGCTAAATAAGTTAAAGCAAGGAGCACAAATTCACCAGGTGCTGACCAAAGGATTTACCATGGAAATCATGTATTATTGCACTTGCAGACTATAAAGGAAGGCTGAAAGCTCTACTGCATTTTGTCGTGTCTCACAACATGTGTGATGGCAAATCTCTTTAATCTTTGAGTCACACACACACACTTCCATTCTCCATCTGATCATATATTATGTGTATGTGTGTGGCCTTTTTACATTCAGACCTACAGTAAAAACACAAATGACATCATTTTTAATGTTTAATTGATCCATAACAATCCTTATGTACAGTCCATGCAAGTTTTGAAATGTGAGTATTTACGCACACACACTCACACACACACACACACTTGTAGCCAGGTGGATACAGCCTTTCTGTGCTGAGTCACAGGTGTCTTTCTGATTGAGCTGTCTGGTGGGCTGGGCTGAGAAGCCTCTTTGGGCCTTGCTGTCTGTGTTTGGGGCCCAGCTGTGAGGCGGAGTGGAGGAATGTTGACATCTCCGCTGGAAACTGGGTCGGAACACAGGCTGGGTTGCCAGCCAAATATTTTGGTGTTTCTGGAGAGGGCGTGGGGGTGGGGTATGTTTGAGCTGTCTCAAGCTGCCATAAGGAGAGAAGAGGATGACTTGGGTAAATTGAATGCCTCCCCAGAGGAACACTCACTTGGCCGGCTCTCTGAGTCTTGAAGAGGCGACGTCTTTGAAAGCGCTTGATCCTATCTTGTCGGTTCTCTCTAGGCTCTTCCATTCATCTCTGCTGCAGGTGTGCCTGGTCCTGTACCTTTTCTCACCTTTTAGCTTAATCCCTCTCTCTCCCCCTCTTGCTTTCTCTCTCTCTCTCTCTCTCTCTCTCTCTCTCTCTCTCTCTCTTTCTTTCTTTTTTTTTAACTCTCTTTTCTTACTCACTTTTCTGTTTATGTCTATCTCCCCCCTTCCTCTTTCTGTCTTCCTCTCCTCCTCTTTTTTTTTTTACAAAAACAAATCATGCGTATGCATGTTTTTTTTTTTTTTCTTGCAACTTGAGTGGATTTAAATTGAAGGGTAGAGAGACGATCTGAGGAGCAGACTGCCTTTGGTTGCCTCTAACGCACACTGACACGAGCGCCGAGGACTGAGCTCCCTCCTGGCAGCCGATAGAACAAGAAAGCGTCCCTCCGCCACGGCTGGCACGCGAAGAAAGGAGACCCACAGGGCAAACAGGAGGGAGAAAAAATATTGACTTCTCACCACAGCCGCCCTTTATTTTCCCTTGCTTACTGCGCCTCTGTTTGTTTTTGGGCCTGCAAAATTCTTTGCCTTTGAGTATTTTTGGGGGCCGACTGTGATTGAACGGGACTGGAATGCCTTTCATCGTGGTGTACAAACGAATGGAAAGAGACAGAGGGGGAGGAATAGTGAGAGAGGGTTGTTGGTTGAGAAGTCCTAAAAGATATAGATACCGGATGGACCATTGTTAGCATTGACAAGGTGGGAAGGATAGGGTGCAAGTATTTTGTGCACTCTCTGGTTTTTGCTCCATGTGAAAACGGAGACTCAGTGATATCCTTGGGTTCCCAGGCCTCCTAGTCTCCCTCTGCCCCTGAAAAGCCAAATGAAGATGGTTCTTCTTGGGTCACTTCAGTCTGCCCACATTTTTTTTTTTGGCCTTTAACCATGTTGCCCCTTACTTTCAGAGACAAAAATACAAATGCAGGATTATGAACAATGTTCCCTTTCTTTGGATTGGCATAAGGAGGGTTTGGGGGGTGGTTGATTTAATTTACTTAGGTTGGCACATAGAGAGAAAAAAATATAATGATTAGTTTTGGTAAGATTTCTAAACTAAAACATCTTGGTCTGAAGTCAATATAAGTATAATCAGAAAAGAACCGCTTGAAGTCAGTCTGAGTTTAGCCCATCATGCTAAGACTGTACTGACTCGCTCATTAAAATGGGCTATCCAATCAAAAAGCTTCTTTGTGTGTGTTCAGTTGCAAAATTGACATTAAAATAATTCAAACTGTATTTATTTTGTCTTGTACTTAACTAAACCAGATAATATTTTGATATTTGCTTGTATTGTAATATATACAAAGAATAGAAATGTTCACAATATTTATCTGTGTTATTTATCAATAAATTAAATAACATTAGTCCAGCATTACACTGTGGGCCTTGCGATTGCATTTTCAGCTCATGTGTACTGTATATATATGATTTTGACAATAGCCTCAAAGGACAGTATTTTTATTTATCAATATCTGTAGAAAGAATAAGTGTAATAGATTGATATATTTTTGAATTTCTGGTAGAAAGATTTGTTAAAATCCTCTATTTAGTGCACATAATTTAACTCTTAATTTTGTAATGACCTAGAGCGCTTTTAGTATATGCAGAGATTCTGTCTTGTTTTGACAATAGTACTACCTCTGAATAGTCCTCTACATCTTCACAAGGGCCTGTGGTGTCTGTGGGACTTCAGTACACTGTGGCCATTGAAGGGAGACATGAAGCAGAGCAGCGGCCGCTAGCAGCGTTGGTCATGCTGGCTTGTCTGATGTGGCCAGGGTGCTGGCTCCATTTCCCAGATAAAGGAGTCTGGAGTCTCTCTGCCTCAAATGAACAGGCCCATTATTGTTCCAGAAAGAAAAAAGGGGACCAAGCTCACACTTGGATGATTTTTATGTTAAATGTTTTTAAAGTTGCTCAGTACGTCTTTCAGATGCCGAACTAATCGCAGACTTTAGTGGACTTGCGTGGACTATTTTGTACAGATTCTTTTCATCAAGCGACCTTGAAGTTGCTGTGTCCTCCATTGTCTCTGTATTCTAGTGGTGGTCTAAACCCACACAAATAAACACACAGGACATTTGCAATACCCGTCTTAGGGGTGCGTTCCAGGCCCTGCCTGACCGCTGACATCAGTGCCCCCAGACAGGGTGCCAGCTGGTGATGTCACCCGCCCCCAGGGTCTGTTTTAATTGTGGGGTTTTCACTGCCTGACATCAGCAGGGGTTGGGTGGGGTTTGGGATGGGGTTAAATAGGGTGGGGGTGTCCCACTCAAGTGTCTATGCCCAACCACACACAGGGTGTGTCGGTCTGGGACCTGTGAGCCGGCTGGCAGTTTGGCCAATGCCACCACCATAGTGCATTCTGGGAGATAAACATGTATGGAAAAGGCAAATGGTTTTGAAACTTGTGCATTATGGTAGCTTGGATAGATATCGCATCTTTTCCAAATAAAATCTTTACCCATGAAAAGATCCTTACCCCCAACAAGGAACTTTATCTAAACAAAGGTCTTTACCCACATGGGCTGTGCACAAACCTTAAGATTTGGTTTATGTATAATGTATTGGTTTATTTTTCTTAAGGGATAGGGCATATAGTTGGTGGTCAGCCTTTGGTTCTGCATCATCTTTATGTTCACTGAATTTTTGAATTTGTGTGAGAGAGAGAGAAAGAAAGAGAAAGCATGAAGGATGGCGAAAGAAAGAGGTCTCTAGCACCTGTCATCTTTATAGGAAATGGGATGGTGGGAAGAGGTTTTTTTCAGTTGTTCGTCTTTGATAAGGCACCTATTAGTCAAATATGCACCCACATGTACAGGAAGAGACTTGTATCATGCAGGAGACATCAGAGGAATGGGAATTCTGTCACACACACACACACGCAGAAACACCCACATCATTTACTCACAGCCTAGGTCAGTCAGATGTTTTTATTTCTCCTGCACGTTGAATTAAAAGTTTACTAGGGCAAGCGTATCATCTTAGTGAAATATCCAAACCCAGTTCTGAATAGCAATTGAATCTGCATTCGCATTTTTCAGTGGATCATACAAAGTTCCTGCTTTTCAAATAAAAATTTGGTATAAGCAGTCATGTTCAGACTTCTAACATGTCTCTCTCTCTCTCTCTCTCTCTGTTTCCCCAGTCCCACCCGCTGTCTCTGTGCAACACCAGTGAGGATGAGCGTCAGGAGAGCAGCTTCATCAGCATTGTCAAGCTGGAGAGCCCAGAGCGCAAGGTGCCCCAGTGCCTGCCGCTGCTGGACAAGGTAGGCCCTTCCTCTCCTCTCTTCTCTGCCCCTGTCTCCTCGGCCGTCTTAGAAGAAGACTAAGTATGCAGTACAACCGTTTACAGAATTTACACAGCCCGTCTTGTTGAGAAATCTTCTTTGCTGACCCCAATCCAAAGATGTTACCTACACGGTTCAAAAACGGGTCTGTTTCCTTTGAGGGCCCTGGCCTTGGTATTCACCATGCCCTTGGGTAGGAACAGAGGGTGGGTGGGTAGACAGCAGCCAGGGGGAAGAGTGCTGGCCTCTGGGCTGTTTGGAAGGCAGGCCAGGGTCAGCTCCAGTTTTGCAGCCTCTGGCAGGACAGAGAGCTTCCTGTTGGGGGGGTGGGGGTAGTCGGGTGGGGGGGGGGGGGGTGCATGGGGTAGTGTGAGTGAGAGTGTTTCTTGGCAGTGGATGTGAGAGAGATCAGTGAGACAGCGGTCACTTGAGTCATTCTGGACAGAGAATAGAGAGAGAGAGAGACTGAAGGAGAGAAAAAGAGAGAGGGAGGAAGAGAGGGGAGCCGTCCAGCTGTTGTTTCTGCTGTCTTCTGTTTCAGATAACAGCAGTGCAACAAAAAAGGGATAGTTGAAAGGTCAGCTCAAGAGGTGTGACAGTGAGGTTGTGCTTGGTGGCATACTCAGTGGCATGTAGTGGTCATTCAATTTGTGTTTAATCTATTTCAGGGTTTTTTTTTATATACTTTTACTTTTATGTTCTTACAGTATTTCAGTCAACATAAGGATCAACACATGCTATATACATGATATCCTGCTATGTCTCAGACCAGCAAATAAAAATGATGATACTGTATGACTTTACACTTAGCAAAAGTTTTTATTCATTTTATACTTATTTAACTCTATAGAGATGCGGGTGCAGTAGTGCCCTGCTTTTATGGCAGATGGAAGTCTGAGACCCACTGATTTGGAATAGAGTATTACCTCCACCTGGGAGGTTATGTTATCATCTCCATTTGTCTATCTGTAAATAACTTGAAAAGCACAGATTGAAATTAAATTTTAAGATAGCGTAGGTATCAGGAGAGAGAACAGGTAATTACATTTTGATGGTGATCCGGAAGACCATCTGGAATTTCTATTGCGTCAGTGACCCTATTGCCTTGGTGGAGGTCTGTGCTCTCTGGGTGCTTTTCTTGTTTTGTTTTGTTTTTTGGGTGAGGGGGGCCTGTAGACAATAGGAAATTTGATATGATATAATTTCCTGGATTACTCGACAACCACTATGTGCTGTATGCTATAGTTGCGTAATGAGAGAGATCATTGAGAACGATAATGGGATTGATGTAAAGCTGGATTATATTGCTTTTTTTGTAAATTGAAAGCATTTTCTCGCGAACCATGTAATCATCACCACAACTACCAAGTAACTGTTGGAAAGCTAGCTCATGCTATCTGTGTAACTATGCTATCTGTGTAACAAAAACTTGACAAGTAATCTACTGTAGCACAGACGAATAGGTGTGAAGAGTTTTTGTCATACAGATAAGACATACAAATGTGAACTGTGTCTAACAAATGTGAAATGTGTCTAACCTGAGCCTCACAATGATGTTACTCTTTAGTCACTGATGAATAGTTCATTAAAAAAAAAAGGTTGGGGCCACCACGCAGTTTTGCCCCTGACATGTTGAGATTTTCTGGCTGAGCTTGGAGGTGAAAGGTTCACCGTATGTGTCGTTCGCAGTGTGTGAAGGGCAGATTTTGTAGGATACTTCACATGTTGACAAGACTAAGGGACGGTGTCTGGCCAAAACCAAAGGCATGTGCAGAATCTCACCCCCAAACTGGGCAAGTAGGTTCTGGTGCTTGCGGGACTGGAAATGTTTGTGCAAAGTCCCGGGTTATCTGTAAACAAGTGTGAGACATTAAAAGCAACACTTTGTTGATACCCACACACAGTGCGGGTTGCAGCCCTTTTGCTAACACGTCTGCCATAGTGAGATTCTTGGCTAGCCTTGTTGCGTGTGGGATATATTAAACAACAAAGACTTTTATTCGCTTAAGTGTTGTTTTGTCTGGCTAAATCAATGGTAACCTACCATTCACCTATATTGTATTTTTTCTGCTATACATCATTATGGTAACTGTAGTTCGACTTACAATGGTCTAAAGAGGCCTTTACAGGGCCCTGTGCAACCTGTTCATTTAGAACCAGATTAAAGTGCCTAATTTTTACAAACATAGTATTAAATTTTCACATCAAATAACTCTAAATCATATAGGCATTAGGTTTAATAAGAGTAAGTGTTAAACTCCCTGACTTCCTTTTTCAAGAACTGCAGAATAATTATCTTTGGACACCAATGCATTTAAATGCTTTCCATGTTTCTTAAAGTGCATGCTAAATCTGCATCTTTTTGATTGTGGTTTAAGGTGCTGCCCTTGGTCCCTGTGGTGTGTTGTTGTTTTTTTTTTTGTTTGTTTGTCTCTAGCCATGCTCATCAGAAAAAACTCAGATAAGGAGATACAGATAAATAGATGGTAACGGAGGATTTGACCAGGCTCAGAATAGGCTCTGGCCACTAAACAAAATGCAGCTTGCTGCCGTGGCGTATAGAATTTCTTTTGTTTGAGTTTTGGTTTTCAGTGATGGGTCCCATCCCTGGCATCTTCGCTTCTCCCAAGGACACACTGGATTTCTCCTCTTGATTTGTGGTCGGCCGGGTTTCTTTCTTGCCCTCCGTGGGGATTCACGGCACTCCAGAGGCCTCTGGCCTTGCGACACAAAAACATTCAATTACAATCAGCCAGTGTCTTGTAGAACCTCAGCGAGGGGTCCAGCTCGGAGCAAACATTTGGGTCTCCTCAAAGCTCACTGCAGCAGCAAAGCCAGACTAAACTGCTTTCAAGTGCAGTGAATTTCTCAATCACATTTTTGTCCGAGCTTGTCTGTCCAGGATGCCTCGACACTTGTGATTGATGATCCCTTCAGCTCTGTTAAGCCTCAATAGGACAGGACCTAATTCGATCCAATGAATTATCCCAACCCACACTTATACTGTTTTGTCTACATCAAGAGTGACGACCTTTCATTTACATTTTCGGCCATCATTTTTGTGGTCCCATTTCAAGGACTCTGTTTTTTTTTTTCATAGACATTCCTGTCTGACTCCAAATGTCTTGTGTGCATTGATTTGTTTACTGCAGTGATATTCTGTAAACACTGTCAGTGATGTATACTGTATATGCGTCTGTTTGCTTCAAACATTTATGTCTCATACCAGACTTTACTACATAGAAGTGCTTACCTTAATCGATTCAGATCAGGAACGAGAACCACCCGAGTGTCTGTGCCATCTTGGCAGTGCCCAGCTGAGCGCCACTCTCTGTGGCCTGGTGACGATGTCTGTCTGGCGCCTCAGCTGATCCCCCCTCTCAGACACGGGCGTCCTGCCATCCCAGAGGCTTGCCAACCCTCAGTCGCTCAATTCCGTAACGCGCCCGGAATGAGAACCAAGCTCCAAATATTTACTTCAACAGCCTCTCTTCAAACGCATCTCTCATGACTCCATTTCTTTAGAATCCTAAACATATCTTTGGTCTGGATCAATAAAAAAAAAGGAATTGGTTGTTTGTTTTGTCAGTTGTTTAGGATACAGAAGATAAGTGCATGGTGCAGTCTGTGTCATAATTATAGCAGCTAGCTTTGAAGGCGGGGGTGAACCTTTGTGAGTCTCTGCGGCAAACGGCTAATCCGCAAAAGCTCCATCTTTTCTACGTGCCTGAAAAGAATAGCCGAGCAGGTCTCTATGTGAACACATGGCTTGGAGCGGGAAGAATGATGCTAGGCTTGACCCATGTCTCAACTTGTTGGCTTCCTTGCAGTGCATTTTGTATTGATGCTTCCCCTTTTTAGATAAAATGGACCATTGGCCTCAACCGTAATCCTGTTTGCTTTTAGAATGAAAATGGAAAAAGGAAAATGAAAAATATGCATGGACTGTTTGGGTCTGTGAGAAAGGGGTAAGTGTGTGTGTGTGTGTGTGTGTGTGTGCGTTTGTGTGTGAACTGCATGTGATATTTGTATGTGTGCGTTTGTGTGTGAACTGCATGTGATATTTGTGTGTGTGTGTGTGTGTGTGTGTATGTGTGTGTGTGTGTGTTTATAAGCAGTTACAAGCCGTTGTTTGATGTTTTACAGATTTTGATTACAGTGACATGTTGTTTAGGGGCGGAGGGCCAGAGCATGATATGCCCAAAGGCAGCTGAGCTGTGTGTGTGTGTGTGTGTGTGTGTGTCCATTGATCGTGCATGCTGAGGAAAGCATCGGAAGAGTAGCAAAGTAGTCACAGGAAATGTTAGGAAAAGGGGAAATACACAGACAAACAAATAAATCTGGCCCCTTTAGGAACAGTTTTCATTCTGTTCCTTTCATGGTATTTGTGTGTATGTGTGTGTGTGTGTGTGTGCAGTGCACCTGTGTAGATATGTGTGTCGGGGCCTGTGTTTGTGCACCAAAAGTGTGTGCAGTAGTGTGATTGCAGTGTTGTTGACCATAGATCTCTCATGTGTGTCTTCATTTTTTTCCCTCTCTGACTTGAGTGGACACTGGAAATATGTGTACCATTTTTTTTTCTTTCTCCTCGTAAGAGTCTAAATCTTGTTGGAGGCATTTCAGGAACAAGGGCCGTGGAACATCTGGAAAATGGCCTCAAGAAGGAAGAGGCTTGGACAGGCAAATGCAAAGAACAGCATACGCATAAAAAATGTCATTTTTGCAATGAACTATCCCGAATGCTGCCCGACGACACCACACAAACCTTTATTTGAAACTCTTTTGTAAGCCAAAGCATCTCACTGTACTGCTTCCAGACGATATAGTTCACCAAAGTGCTCTTGAAAGCTTTTTGGGAGCAACTGAATGGACATGTGTCCGTTCTGGCGGACCTTTAGAAGATTCTTTGGTGCCCTGGACCTTCATCTTAAGACTCTGATCTCCTGTGCTATGCAGTTCTCCCCTGATAACCACTTTCAATCTCTCTCTTCCTATCTGAGTTTTTTTTTACTTAGTTTTTTTTTTATGCATCTTGAGTCCCCTTTTAAAAGCTTAGAGGCTTCAAGATGGAACAAAGGAAAAAAGAAGAGTTCTGTACAGACCTAAAAAAAGACACAACAAATGATGAAAACCACTCTTTCTGTTCTTACTTTCTCCTCTGTCTTTGATCAAGTTGGTTTTGGTGTCGGTGTCAACAGCTTTTGCCCTCCTGCTTCATGTGGGTTTCATTTTCCGGCTGTTTGTCGGCCAGGTGCGAAATGGCAGTTTGGTCTATTGGTATGATGTGCTGCACAGGTAGGGAAAATAACAAGATAATTTGTTGCAACGTAGCCAGTGAACTTGACACAATTCATTTAGCTTTAGTTGCCGGTTCACTGTTTGGTCTATGTGGTTTCAAATTATCTTGTTCTTTTTCAGCTGCACACTGGTTATGATTTGCATGATAGACACTGTCTGTTTCTCACGCACAGACATATAAATATTTACACACACACACACACACTTCCTAGGGGGTTTTGCACTTCCATGTGTGTTCTGGATCTGTTTTTCTTGCTAATGGAGCATGTTATGCATCTTGATCTGTGTGCGAGCATTGATGGCAACGCAAGCTCTATAGGTTCCCTCCTGAGTCGTCATTGAAGACGCCCTGGGAAGCCTTCACGTCTCAGAAATGTTCTTCTCTCTTTGTCCTTTCAGATGACTCATTCTTTCTTTTCGAATTCATTGAATATACTGCCTGTATTCCTTCCATCCATGCAATAGCTTTATTCCTTAGCCAGGAAAGACCACCTCAGCAGTTCTGTGCTCCATGCGTAGCCTTTAGTATTTGCCGTTGTATCCAGCAGTGGATAAGGCTGCACCCCACCCTCCCCACTTCCAGCATGGCTTAGGGGTGGGAATTGGCAAAGATGTGAGGATTCGATAGTATTGCGATATTTGGGCCAAAATTCAATATTATTGTGATTCTTAACATATTGCGATACAGAAAATATTGCGATTCGATTCTGCAATATTTTGCGATTCATGGCCCTCATATTTAAAAGCTCCAAACTCCAAATGGTACCTTGAGAGATGGGCTCTCCAGTTAGTTGTATTCCCACAGTACTTAATTTTCATGTGGCATTCCTTGCAGATGGCGTACTGTCAAGGTCTTTACCACTTGCTTGGTGATGAAAACCAAAATTGAGCCAAGAGGACGGAGCATCGTGTAGAATCGGTTGTGATGAAGCCATTTTCTATTTTAACTTGCTCTTCAATGAATGCACAAAAACAAAGCGCCGCAACAAGCGCCACCTTGTGGATGGATGTAATACGCAAATGTAAATGACAAGAGTAAACTCCAAGAAAACCAATTGAAAACACGAAAGTGAAAAATATAATTATTTAATTAAATATTGCGATACTTTGCTCTACTGTATCGATTTAATTGTGTGCGCAAAATATTGCGATACTTAACAGAACCCATTTTTCTCTCCACCACTATGGCTGCACCAACATTCCGCATGTCCTCAGGCTGCTCCAGCCCTCCGTCCTCTGGAACGAATGAACAGTAGACTGACTCAGAATACACACGTAGGCCCTACTGCCGACTGAGTTGTCAAGAAAATCTTTCCCTTTTTCCATTTTTTCTTCCATTCTTTGTCTCTTTCACTCATTGTTTTTCATTTCTCTCTCTCTGTTAGTCTATGTTTCTCTTGATTTATCTTTTCCCTTCCCCTTTTCCATCCACTCATGCGGCTGTGTGGCCTATCACGGTGGATCCTCAGTGTGCTGTTGTGTTTTTCTGAGGGTTCTTGATATGGGTCAGACTGTCCCATAACACACAGCCTAGACAACACACCCGTCCTCAATCTGCAGTTCCCAGGGTGCCTCAGTCTGCCCCCCTGCCTTCCTGTCTGTCTGTCTGTAAGGCCTTCACCTCGCACTTCTGCACTGCTATCACCAAGTACCAAAATGGGGTTTAACCCCCCCCCTCTTCAAGACAGCGGTTTGCCACCACAGGAAGGCTGGCTGCATTGAGTCTCAGGCAACAAAAAAGTGACAGCAGTGGTTCTGTCACTCAAATGCTTAGAGCATAAGATCACCGCAGCGTTTGGCTCCAAGAATGGGGACCGGCAGCATGGTAGCAATTTTGACATCAGCAATTTGTATTTAGCATCCAGGCATTGTAAAAAATATGATGGCTATGACCTCAAGACAATTTATAACTTGAGCACGAGTATCCAAAATCCAAATGACAGGACTGCCAGAAATCCTTGCAGCAGACTGTTCGTCTTAAGTGTACGCTTTCTGCTGAACACTTAATGAGAAACATGAAATGTGCCACATAGCTGGCCGGCCTATTGTCAGCATTGTCAGTATGAGTGCATGTGTGTGCCTGTGTGTACGCACACATTTATGTGCAGACAAGTTTTTATGATATTATTTATTTATACATCTTATTTATTATAATATAATTTAATTTATAAAATATGTATCTGTTAATTATTTATGTGTCCATGTGTAACTGTTTGTATTTATTATGTGTGTGAGAGTAAATAGTATAGGCTCTTGAGCACAGCACAGTCATGGCTCTCCCCAAAGCATCTGCAACATTTGGAGCCCAAGGCCAACCATCACAGGGCGATAAGTCTTCCGCTGTCATCGCATGGGTGTGTGTGTGTGTGTGTGTGAGTTTGTATGCCGCACGTGTTTGTGTGTGTGTGTGTGTGTGAGAGAGAGAGAGTTTGTATGTTAGTGAGTGAGTGAGCAATTGTGCAATGAGATGTGTGTGTGTGTGTGTGTGTGTGTGTGTATGTGTATATATATATACACATACACACACACACACACTCACACTGTTGTCACACTCAAGTGTGTGTGCTATGATACACACACAGTGCATGTGAACTTTTCATGGGAATGAGCTGAGCACTACAACCAGGCTGTTGCTGTTGGCCAATGGCAGTAGCAGTCGTAGTGTGCAGAATTCATTTCTTCTTCTCTTATCTGTGCGCCTGCAAACGAGTTTTTGCCCTGCAATACACATAGAAAGAAGTATTTGTGCATGTGTGTGAGGGAGAGAGAGAGAGAATGAACATTTTGTCAATGCTTGCATGGTTCTCTCAGCTGGCCCTACCTCAGCTGTGGTCCCCACCTTGTCCAGAGGGGGAGGAGGGAAAGGGTTTTATCCCAGGAAAGGGCTGTGTGATCGGGGCGCCAGGGATCCCTGAGGAGTGGAGCTTTGGGAAAGAATGGAGGCAATCTGGCTTAATTGCCGGGCCCAAACGCACAATAAGCCTCCGCAGAGCCAGGCTGAGGCTGTGTGCTCCAAGCCCCAGGCGCTGAGCAATGCACACACGCACACACACGCGCGCACACACACAGAGAGAGACACAAACACACACTCTTTCTCTCTCTGTCTATTTTTTTTACTTGTATTCACACACCAAATCATCCCTTGATACACAAATCCCACCCACCCATTCCTTCCACACTCAAACACAAACCATCTTCATGTATAAAGGAGTTTTAATTTTTTTTAATTACTTGCTTCACTAAATTAGACCCTTTCTTAAGCTCCAGTCTCTTCTCCTTTCTCCTCCACTCCCCGTCATGATGGCTCGGTGCTCAGGGGGGTAAAAAGCATGCATCATAACTGGGTTGTGAGACCAAGGGGCCATTTCCTGTTATTTCATACCCTGTCGTTTTTTCCTTTTTTTAATGCCAGCTCTCCATTCAAACTGCAAGGGTGTCATATAGACATGAGAATCTTTGCGGCAAAGTTTACCGAAAGGTCATGTGGACCTCATCCACTCCACAGAAGGTGTAGAGAGAGGGAAAGTGTGAGAGTGAAAAAAGAAGAGGAGAGCAAGACGAGTGAGTGAGGGATTGAGAGACAGCGAGAGAGATGATGGCCTGAGTGGCACGTATCAAAGCCTGGCTCTGTGGCACCGCGTTGTCTCCCACAGTATAACCTCAGAGACTCGGCCACCAGAGGATTAGCCGACTGAAGGATCGCCGCTCCGCTATTCACAAATCACCTTTTGTGACCGTGAGTGCTTCAGGTTGCTCTTCCATTGAGGTGGTGGTGGCTGGGGTGGGGTGCAGGTGAGGTGGGATGGGGGTGTAGTAAAAATTTCTAAATGTATGTCAGACGACAATTAATCAGACCTTCCGCTACCACAATACACATCATGCCAGACACGCACACACACAACCTTTAACACCTTGCACGCAGACAATCAATTATTGTTGCTTCCTTTGACATCTCCGCTAAGATGCAATATAGAAGTCTCAGACAAAGGGAGAACTCATGTAAGATGATCAAAGGGGGACAACAGAAATGTATTTAAACTGACTGATTGCATTTGTATGTTCAGTTTGTACGGTGGCAGTCTATCGCGCGCACTGTATCAGGCTCCCGGATTTGTTACAATAAACCTCGAGGAATTTTGTCTTTGCCACTACTCACGTTGAGTCGTCTCTGTTAGTTTGTTGGACTTTTATTTTTGGATTACAGGGGGGTGCTGGTGCACATTCCTTTCTTTGTGCTAAACGCACTCCCTGCAAAAACAAGGACTCTGGTACGCCTTTCTCAGTTATGTGGTTTCACTGAGCAGTTTTGTCTTTAGATGGAGAGATGCAAAGGGAAAAGAAATGGCGAAGGGGGTTTAAGGAAAATGAAAAAGCAAATATTTTCCATTTCGTTGTTTTCTTTTTGTTCTTCTCCTGCTCCCCTTGGCTCTGTAATCTGTCTATTCATTGATGCAGGTGTGTGAGACAAGGGACACCGTGATGGAGAGATCTACAAGTGATGGATGGATGGATGGATGGAGGCAATGCACTTTGTGCGCCTATGAAAGAGGGGAAAGCTGGAGTCAGGGGGCCCATGGGGTGGGTGCAGCAGGGTGGATAAGTGGGTGGAAGGAGCAAGGGGCCACTTCCGCAGGCCCCAGGCCTCCTTCGCTCAGCCCAGCTGAATGTCAAGGGTGAAGGGACTGAGGACCTGGCATCTCCCTCCCCTCCTCGTACAGCACAGCTGTAGGCTCGCAGAGCTTCCCAAGAAAATTACGGCTAGGCTAACTCAAACTGTCACTGCATATTTATAGATGGTTAAGAAGTTTACAAGTTTGCAAGTTGCGGCGCTGTACGGAACTCCTGCGCTGTCTGCTACACACTTAAGTTTGCACTAATTTATTGCCCCAGTGCCCATAGTGAGCGGATGTACAAAACCCAAACCAGTTATGCTAAGGTGATGGTAAAACGATGGAGGGGGAGAGGGGTTTTTTGGAATGGGTGGATGGGCTGGAACGCCGACATCAAAAGGCTACTTGTGTGGTCAGGCAGACTCCATTTCGGAAGGCGTTGCTGCCATTTGAGTACCGCTGGCTGCAAGACAAACGCCTCCTAACCTGTGTGGGGGCCAAAGGTCACGGCCGAGCAGATGTCACCGGCATTGTTAGCATTCCCGTGCAGAAGAGCCAGAGGGAGAGAGTGGTCAAGATTTCTGCTGTTTATCCCCACTGACATTGAACTGGCGTGCGAGGAGGAAGGAGGCATATGGAGTAATGGCTGCTCAGGAAGAATGACACCAGACCCTTAGGCTAACACACACACACACATACTGATGTTGCAATACATACTTCAGTTTTTATGACTTTAAATGATGATAACTACGTATCAATCCCTATAGCTTATTGAAATCGCTTTGGCTTTTAAAGCTTATAAAATAATGTTTCTAACTGAAACATACCAACTTCAAGTGAAACATTGGAGGGGTTGTGTGAGAGGGTGGTGGTGTCTTTCCTCACTTCCTGTGTGTGATGTGCTGGTGTGATCTACATGTAAGCTCCCTGTAATTAATCAGCTCTGGGCCAGAGCAGCATTCCGGTGAGTTCGGCTCGGCTCAGAGAAAAGAGGAAAATCCTCCGGAATGCCGCTCGATTAGTAGCTGTGCGTGTCGCTCCTCAGCTTTCTTTCTCCTTCCTTTATCTCTCTCTCTCTCTCTCTCTTCCTCTCTCTCTCTCTCTCTCTCTCTCTCTCCTTTGCTGTGTCTCCCCACTCGTCTTTCGTTTTACGACCTGTCAGGGCACTTTCTAATTTACGGGAGCAGCAGTTCTCTTTGCCGGCAGCCTTTTCATCATCACACATTAATAATCTGGCCACCTGCTTGCTTTACACCTCTGGCCTGTCCTTCATACTCCTTCTTTCACTCTTTCTTTCTATCTGTCTTTCTTTCTATCTGTCTCTCTCTCTCTGTCTCTCTCTCTCTCTCTCTCTCTCTCTCTCTCTCTCTCTCTCTCTCTGTCGTTCACTCTCCGACTTCACCTCGCACTCAATCTGAATGGTGTCACCTCCTCATGGCACTTGTGCTCTTGAAAGTGATATATAAGGCCCTCCATGATCAGGTTGTGAACCACACAAGAGGCAAACCAAAACCCTGGGGCATTCTGGGAAGGCAGTCCTCCCCCACCACTACCACCAGCACAACCCCAGGAACATTCTTGTCGTTGTAATTAAGGATGGCAGGGTTCTGTGACGCTGGGCCTCTGCTTGGAGGCGGATTTGAGTTTGTTGACAGCGAGACCACAGAACTGTTATATGAAAACAGCGAGCCATCCACACTGAGCCACAGAAAGGAACCATCCAAAAAAAGAAATCCATATATACTCTGTGTGTGTGCGTGAGAGAGAGATTAGTCTGTGTGTGTGTGTGTGTGTGTGTGTGTGTGTGTGTAGGCACCAATGCATATTCATTTGTGTGACAGTGTGTCTCTGCATGTGAATAGGTAGCTTGACCATGTTTTGATATTTGTTTTTTATTCAAGCAGTGCTAGTTACTAACTAGCCATGATTTGTACCCTTGTTTGTACTTGTGTGTGCGTACGCATGTGTATACAAACCTGATGCTCGTGTGTGTGTGTGTGACCCCCATCTGTTCCTCTGATTGAAGAGGCTGCCTCTGGCATGTTAGAATGCAAAGTGTTTGCGTCTCCAGGCATCCACATTAGCGCGCCACCCCTCTCCCCTGTCACTTCAAAGCTCAGCGGCCGCACAGGGCCAGGCTTTTGTCAGCCTGTCGACAGTGAGGGCCCCGCACCAGCTGGGGCCAGCCAGGCACGGCACGGCAAGGCATAGCGCCACACCGCGGCTAAATATAGGCCCAGCCTGCTACTCACAAGGGACTCCAGGGGTGACACGCCACCATTTAATAACTGTTAAATTACAGCCATTAAAATGCCATCTGCCATCTTCCTTCCCTTCCCAAACTGGGGTGGACAACCAACCCCCTAACCCCCGCCCCCTCCAACAAGGAGCAGAGTAGAAGAACCATACATTTGCTTTTACACACACACACACACACACACACACACACACACACACACACACACA
>JAGFZM010000007.1:2454274-2476893 GCA_017657215.1 Limnothrissa miodon | reverse complement strand
TGTGTGTGTGTCTGTCTGTGTGCTCATTCCATGGCTGCTCATAGCTCCAGGCTGTTGTTAACATGGTTTGGTGGTGATTTGACCTAAGTGAGCACCTTTTGAAATTCTTGGCTTCATTAAATTAAAACGTTGGATGGGTGCCCTGAGGAAATGTCAACCTTTAAACAGCCTGTGTTGAAATGCTGATGGCAAGCATGGATTTTGCCATCCCCTTACTAAATTTATGCATTCAGATGTTGTTTTTTTTCCTCTGCCTTGAAGGTGACATTTTGAGGATGGTAATACAAGCCCATTAGTTAAGAAGCTGAAACAAATTACAGTGTAGCGTTTACATATTTCATCTCTCTCACACACACACACACATAAATGTACAATTGCTCTCACTCTCTCACTGCCTTTCTCTGCTTTTGAGGAAAACCAATTCAAAAGTTGTATAAAAAGTTTTCTTATTCTTTAAGTGGGATTGTGTAATGTTTGTAATTCACTTCATCCATCTCTGTGTTGCCAGTGGACAAGAGCGACACCTAGTGGTCAACCTTTTCCCAGAAATTTACCTAGCAGAGTAGCTTTTAGACAGGTTGCCACATATTGCCAATATTTATGCATTTCTGTCAGGCTATATTAGAAACTATTAGGTACACATTAATAGACATTGAAGTTTAGAAGTTCTTTGATTGCACTAAAAGGTTGGTAGTGTCATACATATTTGAAACCAACTAAAGTGTTGCTCTCATCCTGTGTCCTTCAGGCTCGACTGGCTCTGGAAAGAGGAGCTCAGGCTGTCATCTTTGATGTCACTGATCATGCCAATGCTGAGCAGGAGGTGAGTGCTTATAGACATGCATGCATAAGCAATCAATGTAAGTCAATATAAATACAGCCTTTTCACCTCCCCTTGAGATAAAACCCAATGATTTATCTTTCCAGTTTATCCAAAACTTCTCTAATTGTGACAGTAACACTGTTAACTCCAGCTTAGCATAAACCATTGAATCAGATTAGACCATTAGCTTTGTGCCTGTCACCACATTTTGTTCAAAATAATAAGGGTGTATATCCTAATTAAAACTTGACTCTTCTCTGGTTGCAAAGTTAGTGCCAACAGGGAGTTATGGAGTTGTTTTGAAATTAATAGGGAAATGTGCATCCCAGAGTCAATCCTAGTTAGGAACCACAAAAGAAGTTCGAGAAGTTTAGGCCTCTTATCCAATGTTACATTGCTGAGTTCTTTGATTATTTGATTATGTTTATTTGATTATAAGTTTTGAAGGAAAATATTTTCCTATAAAAACTGGCAGGCAGTACAATACATACACTATACCCACACTGTGTTTTAGACTTAAATTATCTTTTTTGTGACTTCTACTGATAAACAACTTTCCCATTGTTACTTAAGCCTGAAAGATTCTTCATTATAAATATATGTAGTCTACAGAGCCTTCATTGCATCACTGTGTAATTTTTGCCCTTGGTTCTGTGTTTCACCCCCACAGCTACAGAACGCAGGCTCCCTGACCCGGCCTGTGGTTCTGGTCCACGCCAGCAATGCCGAGGAGCTCATGGGCCTGGTCAACAAGAATGAGGAGGCCAAGGTCCAGATCGAGGTCATGGTGGAGGTCCAGAAATGGGTGAGGAAAGGGGCACCCACACCATACTCCAAACTTAAAGGGAACACCATGTTCAATTTTGGCTCTCTGTGGGTCTTGTAAACACTTCATGTACTGTACATGTTTACCCCCCATGATCACAATAATTTCCTGATGAATAGATGTGTGTTTTAAGTCACACATATCCGTTTTGGATCCAGTCATCCATGTGAAGGAATGTACTTTTTTTTGTTTTTCCACTATGTTCAGAACCCTGCAGGGTTTAAAGCTGCATTCTTCCCCCAACAATCTCCATGCTGTTCTTATAGCATTTTTCCTCCCTCTCCCTCCCCCGCTCCCCCCTCCCTCTCCCTCCCCCGCTCCCCCCTCCCTTCCTTCCCTTCTCCCCAGCCCCACTACGATGTTGTCATCCTACTCACTGTGGTCCTGGCTGTCCTGGCTATTGTCATGATCTTTGCCTTCCGCTACCGCTGCAAGTCCAACAGAACCTGGGTGAGGCCTCACTCATTTCTCCCTTTGCCATCTAATTGTTTTTCCCTTGATAATGTGCTGCTAGGTCATTCTGTGTTAACTCGGCGAGAAGATGGGAGATTGATTGCTTGACCCCTAAGGTCAGCTGCCACAAATCCAGTTTTTTTTTAATCTCCCACCACCTACCGTTTTGTCCTTCCACCTGGTAATCTGTAATTTATCCTCCTGTAAAGGTCCAAGATGTCAAAAAGCTAAAGACATGACCTCATTTGGATAATTTGGCTGATGTTATCTGGATGCCAGAGATCATGTATGAAAGATAATGTCTTACATGTTAAATACCTTGTATTTTTAACCAATTTGTCATTCATTTGGCAACCCATAGTTATGTGGTTAAACTCAGCAGAGGCCGTAGTCACATGCGAAGTGTGTTAAAACCGAACACACAAATGAAAAATGGTTGAAGACAACAGAGGCCAACTGCTTCTAAAAAGGTCAAAGTGAGCAACATGTGCATGTCGGTCAAGCTACTCTTATGTATGTAATGGTGGGGGACTGTGTACTATGTATACGGTATGTGGGTTGGGAGGGCATTCTGTTGACTGGTTTAACTTGTTTAGGCAGTATAATTGTGTGAAACTTGCTACTGGTTGACAGCCACAACTGGCATAGTCTGTCATGCAGTGTGGTGTCCTGGGCGTGATCCCTGTCTGTGTGTCATTGTTTAGGACTCTTTGCATCAGCAGACGGTGCGGGCCATCAGCCGACTGGAGACCCGCACCTACAGCTCCCAGGGCTGCTCAGGGTCACAGCGTCACCATGGAGCCCGGGGGTCTGGTAGCAGCTCCAACTCCAGCCCTGTCTGCGCCATCTGCCTCGAGGAGTTTCTGGATGGACAGGTCAGGCTTGTGAGAGTGGGGGGGGGAGGGGGGGGGGGGGGGGGGGGGAATACAAGCAGCAGGTCAATTGAAAGATGGTGGATTAAATGTGTGACTTGTGACTGCACAATTAGGTGGAAGAAACTAAAGAATGCAATCATGCATAGATTTGCCACTTATAGATTTGCTTCTTATATTTTTGGTAAAACAGTAAAATAATTGAACCCTCAGTTTAAGTGACCTCTCAGACTCCTAAATGTTCTCTGATCCATCCATCTGTAATCCACACCAGGGTATTTCCCATGTTCTACATTTAACAGAGCATACACAATAGATGGCTGTTTCCTGTCAGATTTGATTAAAATTCTGTGGCATAACCTTGCGGTACATCTGTTATGTGGATAAGAGTTGAATGTGACATGCAATGAAGAATGTAGTGTACTGTGCAGACGTTTTAGGTACACTTTAAACAATGACATCTGCTTTAAAAATTAAAGCATGAAATGGTGGCTAGAAAGAAGGCAAGGTAACAGAAGTTTTCTGTTCATATATGAAGGCAATTTAATGTGTTTAACAGAAATGAGAAAAAAGTGCATTAAATGTAATAATTTAAGTAAACAAAACAATTTATAGCCAGCTGCAGACATTTCAGATATATAGTATGTGGTCATTAAAATGTCTACACAGTACTTTATGCACACTGCCCAGTCAATATCTGTCACCATTCCTGATTGGACAAAAATGATTCTGACAGGATGTGTATGTGTCGTTGGCTTCTCTTCTGTGCTGCAGGATCTAAGGATTATCTCCTGTGCCCATGAGTTTCATAAGGAGTGTGTGGATCCCTGGTTGCTGCAGCATCGCACTTGTCCACTCTGCATGCACAACATCATGGGTAATGTCTTTGCAGGGTTTGACCAATTCTCTGCCATTCTTTCCAGGGAAATGCTCAAGTGTATTCTGAATGCATATGTGTTCGCTCGGGATTGGTCAGATTTGTTCTGAATGCTGGTGTGTGATGCCATATTATTGTTAAGTCTTACAGGGGAATAGAAATCTTAATGGGAAACAGTACAAGCAACCTAAATTTTATTCTTCACCCAATCCAGCCTCCTTGAAAGGCACATCCATCTTCCAGCACTCAATTGCACAAAGTCCATTTACATTTTGATAGACCCATCAGACCAACAGTGTTCTGGGTGATTGGATGGGGTTTTGACTGCCTGTTTTTGATTGATTGATCCCTAAGCATGTAATTAATTGAGATTTAAAGTGATTCATTTTTTAATTTGAAGTGGTTAAGCAAATATGGTGTTCTGTCATATCCTTCTCATTTTGGAAGATATTTGTTCCACAGAAATTCCACAAAAAGTGCAGGTTCATGAAAGGATTTTGGTTTGTGTTATTAGTGTATTAGTGTTATTAACTTTACCAGTGATGGTTTAAATAGTTTTTTAAATGTAATATGTGCCTGTGTGTGGCTGTGGTGAATTTGAGCTGTTGGTGTTTCTTTGTGCAGGTGCAGAGATGGCTGCCCCCCGGGTGCCCTCCAGGAGCCGCATGCAGCCTCCCCCCGAGCACAGCCAGGCCTTCCTGCACCCGCACCCCCACCCTTACTCCGGCCCCCATAGCTACCCGCAGCACGCCATCCCCTTCTCCCTGAGGCCCACTTATCACCGCAGCGGGCCCTTGGGTCCTTACCCACCGCTGGGACACTACCGGGGCTCCCCTCCCCTCCATCCACGGATGCTCCGCTGCCGGCCCCTGGGACCCGGCTGCAGCTACCAGCTGGCCCCCGAGGGCCACCACTTTGGGGCCGGCGGTGGGCGCCCGCACAGAACAGCGGGGGTTATGTGCCGAAGCGCTGGGCATCTGGGCGCATCCTCCCTATACGGGCCGCCACCACGGCGCTCCTGCCACTCATACCGTTGCACATCTGGGTCACGGACACAAAACGTGCCGGGCGAGGCAGGGAGCAGTGCCCAGCAGGTCCGCTCGGGCGGTGTAGCCCACAGCAGGCAGGACGACGGCAGCTGCTCAGGTGGCAGCTACCGGACAGAGCGCAGTGGCTACCTGGCGGATGGGCCGGCCAGTGACTCCAGCTCAGGGCCATGCCACGGCTCGTCCAGCGACTCCGTCCTCAACTGCACCGACGTCAGCCTGCAGGGCGTCTACGGTAGCTGGTCCACCTTCCGCAGCTCGCTCAGCAGCGATTACGACCCCTTCGTGTACCGGCCGGGCCGCGGGCATCGGCGGGACAGCTTCGAGGGGGCCCGTCCACGCTCCCTGGACTCAGTCATGAACCGGGGAACCGGCGGCGGAGGCGGCTGCATGGATGAGCTACTCCCGCCGGTGCCGCCCGCTGTGTTCAGCCACGTGCACTACCACAGACACCGGCACCACTACTACGACGACGAGCATGGGCAGGCACAGGGGCCGAGCCGAGGCTCCGACGAGGAGATTGGCGCAGCAGCTGCTGTCAGCGGGGGCCCTGTTTCTGCCACAGACAAAGACTTGCCCTCGCCCACGCTGACACACCCATCCTGCCAGTGTTCCAAGATGGGCCCCTCAGACAGGTCAAGCCACGGGGGGTCGGACGGGCAGGGGGACAAGGACCTGGACCACAGCTTGGCTCGGTCGGGCCTGCTGCCATCGGCCACCGCGCCACTGCCGCCCTCTGCCCCTCCTCCCTGCTGCCACCAGGGCCCCCCGGGGCGGCAGCACTGGCGAACGGTGGGCAGCTGCGGGCTGGACTCTTCCGCCACCGCTCTGCCCGCTGTGCGCTTCCACCAGAGCCTGGACCTGCAGGACGACTGCAGCATCCACATTCACTACGGCCAGGGCCCCCATGCCACTGGCTACTGCTGCCCGCCGCCGCCACCACCTCCACCACCAGACATGCCCACTGCAGCCCTGCTGCCCGTGCCTCTCATCTTGGACTCGGCGGGCATGGGCGAGTGGCCGTGCTGCGGCGGTGCTCACGTGGTATGGCAGAAGCGCATACAGCAGGCGCACTCGGAGCCCCAGCTCCTGGAGCCCATGGGCCCCGCCACTGACGGACACCGCTGCAGGGGCCACCACAGTCACGGCCACGGGGCCGAGTTGCCCCCAGACATCTGCCTGTACTGCCAAACACTACATAATCAGGGTGAGCCCAATATCTCAGTACCGCAACTTAGGCATTTACCGAAGCACGTCTTATTTTTATAGTGCCATCTTGTTCATCTCTGTAATGGTGTAGACATTATTTTTCTTCACCTGTTTAAATTGAGTGAACAAATTGACTGAACCATGAACTGACAAGTGGTCCACAACTGATGAGCGCTCCATTTATGTGTATTATTTACGTATGTATATATATATATATGTATGGATGTTATATGGATGGCAAATATGATGTGCTTTAGTCAAACTAAGCCAGCTGCCTCTGCTACTCTGTTTGGCAGGATCAGAGGAGGAGTCTGGTGTGTGAGAACCTGGTGTGTCCCAAGTGTCACGCTGCTGCTCAAGAGCCGGAAATGGACAAAACTCATCAGCCGCCGCATGAAAAAAAAAAAAAAGGAAAAAAAAATTGTCTTCCAAATAATTCCACGTCCCGTCTTCCGGCATCTGTCGGTTCCCACACTAGAAGGTACTTTAGTCAGTCCAACCTCTTGTAGAGGAGTGAAAAAGCTCATGCAGGTCCATTTCAGAGTCAATCCGTTGGTTGAGCCACAGACCTCTATGAGGTCTGATAAACATGACATTTAGCTTGTCAGCTTTTCAGTTTTATTGTTGTTTCAGTTTTTGTTTTGCATTTCGATTTCTTTAATGAAATATGGAAGTGGTGTGAACAGGAACTCAAAAGGCGCTGGGGAAGCGGCTTTCTCAAGACTCAAAAGGGGAAAAATAGTGTTCTGTTCTTTTTTTTGTGCCTTTTGTTTGACAATTACAGGAAGCATTGATTACACTGCATTATAAATAGAAGTCCCAGAAACCCTCATTGACCTCTCTGGAACACCGGTGCCAAGGAACTAAACTGTAGTGTATTATACCCCTTAAATTAGATTACCTCCACCCCCTTCAAACCCTATTACACCAAAGCAGTCTTTATCCATGAGCAGAGTATGACATCTTGGGAAGGAAGGATTGTTAATGGTGGATGATTGCTTTAAATGCACACAGCTCCCCAGGTGTCTCTCAGTCAATGACAGGTCTATCTCAAGCGTCTGTCTGAGTGTTTGAAAGAGCTAGCCCTCATGCTGGAGGAGGAAGCCTTGTGAGTGAAAAGATGGTCTGATTCCCCCATATGGCATTGGGGTTAGTTCATTGAGAAAGGTTGTTAGGTTTGGTTTTCCCTGCCAGTGAACAGAGCGGCTTCCCTGTACTGGGATGCCAGCAATCGTGACCTCAGACACCTCAGGATTATAATCTGCACCCCCACCCGCCACCACCATCTCCCCTCATCTATGTGCTTGATTGTTGCCGGCGGCAACCACAATGTCTTTGTGATGTAATTCAAAGGTGCTTGTTCTGCCCGTGTTCAGTTTTAGTATCCGTCTCCAGCCTACCTCAGATTAGAAATCACAAATGTCCCGTCGCCTCAGTGGCACATTAAAGGTACTTACGCAGCTTTTATTCCATCTTCCCCTCTCTTTCACACCCAAGAGAGAGCGAGAGAGCGAATGAGAGAAAAAGAAAGAATGCTACTGGAGAAGGTGAGGCTAGCCCCTGTATTCCTCTCCCTTGGTAATAACTAGTGAGTGAGTAGAGGTCACTAAGTTCTGGGTCTTGAGCTAAATAATTCAAAAAAGGCAGCTGTTTCCATTTTTACCAGTTATTTTCTGTTTGTTTGTTTGTTTGTTTGTTTGTTTGTTTGTTTTGCCCTGTAATTAAGGGGTCATTGTTAAAAATCGAATTGACTGAACGAAGTGAGAGGGTTTGAAAATATCTAAAAGCTAGTTATTTTCTGGTCATTTCATTTTCTCTCTTACTTTCTTATTTGCTCATCTCCAGGGGCTGAATTTAGACGTGCGCTCACTTTACACTGAGCACAAACTCGCAGGGGTCTCACACCCTGTTTAACACACTGATCCACACCTGGACTGTGAACTTGTGTGTGTTGCCCCACAGCCCCAAGCTACAACTTAGTTCAGTGTCCTCCAGTTAACCAGCATACAAGCTTGCCAAAGGTGCCTTTTTTTCTTTTAATCAATCTGTTCTCACTAAAGGAGACATTTCACAACGTCTGTCTTTGATGTCATATTTGTATGTAAATGTCATTATAATTGGAGAAAAGCCATTGCCACTTAGCCGCTGCACCTCAAGTGAGAATTTGAGTTGACGCCCTGTTCTGATACTGCAGCCTTTCAATTTGCGGTAAAGTATTCTTGATCACGTCTCCAGAGTTGCACCAGGATTGAAAGGGAGGAAAATCTCAGTTAGAAAGTAAAATGGTCCCCTAAAAAAAGGAAAAGAAAAAAAATGAATAGAAAATACAATAAAACACACTGGAAATGTTGCAAGCACAGTTGTCTATTGGGTATTGTTTTTCTTTCTTCCATCCTTTAAAGAATATTGTTTTTATCATATTTTATTTGATACCCTTGCACAAAAGACTGCTAGAATGTGAACAGTGTTTCTCTAAATCTCAGACTGGCCTCCAGATTTCTGTAGAGAGAAGATGCAGCACTTACATTTCCTTACTAATGAGGCTAATCCCAGCCAATGCCATCATGTGTCAATCGAAATCAATTCTGTGCTTCACTATTGATTCAAATGGATGTGAAATGTATGTCCCTTTTGTTATGATTGGTTGCAGTTGATGTGTATCTATGTCAACGGATGTTAAAAGTTACCAGTGTTTTGAGCAGGCAGTGGTTGATATTTGGTCAGGCTGGTTTTCATTTTTACACAAATAGTCTGAAAGTCACTCTAAAAGTAGAGTTAGAGGGAAAACTATTAATTTGAAGCTAATCAACATTTTTACTGTTAATACTGTACCAAAGAGAAACCAGATGTTGCATGCATGTGAGCAAAGCATAGGATAGACTTTGAAGAAATTGCATTGCTGTATGGTTGTAATGCTGTACTGGAAGATGTGTTTTTTCCTTTAGCCACAAAAGTGAAATATTTGGTGATATTGGCACATTATGCTCATTAACCCAGGACTCTTGCCATTAAAAAGAAAGTCAGTGCCTTGTAGACAGCTTCTCAAGTATGCAAATGACTTGTGTGCCTGTCCACTTCCCAGTGTCAATGAATTTCCAGTTAATCTCTTTGTAGTCTTGTTTTATGACTTCTGTCTTAAAATGACAAAAACACAAACCGCACTTTGGCTTGTAGAAAAAAAAAAATAAATAAATAAATCCAAGTGAAGAGCTCAAAAGCAAACAAAGCACTATGTAGCTACCAATAGAATGAAAGTTCACTTAAATCCATGAAATGTCACTGAACATTTAGGGTGATTTTTAACTTTAGTCCTATTTTGTTTTGTTTTAATGTTTTTGTTTGTTATGTTCCGTTTTGTTTTTCATTTTGAAACAGAATGAGCTGAAACTGCCTTTTTTCTAATAGAGCACAGTCCCTTTTGAAAATTGAGGGATCTGCCAGTATATTTTCGATACTTTGCATAAAAAAGAGAAAGACAAAAACAGAATTAAGATAAAGTGTTGTATTTTATATATAATAGAACATTTCAGTATGGTAATATGTCACTAATATATTTATTTACTAATATATTTATCCATTTTGTCCAGGTCTGAGAAAATGTAATGTTTTCTTCATCTTTGGAATGAAATCTTTATGAAACTTACAGGTGCCATCATAGATGTATCAACTTGGCTTCATTCCAATTATATGCAAATAAATTATTTTGAAATAATCTGCACACTGTCTTTTATGGCTCTATAATAAAACGTAATTGATCAACTAGACTAAGTGATTGCGTCATGGCATGGTTTAGATGTTTGTCTGTGAAACCATTGAATTCAAAACCAGAAGTTATTTATTCATTTGCCAACTCGTCTGAAGCCTTGCCAGAATTTTGAAGGCCATGCCAGGCTACTTTGTTTTTTGTCTGCTTTGAGTGTTCAGAACATTTTGTCTCCCCAAGTCACGTCCAGAGGTCAGGAGCAATCTGTGTCAGTATAAAAGTCAAAACCTTGCTGTTTTACTTATAACTAGATGCAACTTGACATTTTCCAGGAAAAGAGCAGTGTAACACATGAGTGGGTTTTTTACTAAAGAACTATGTCCTACATTTGGTGACTTTGTACATTAAGGCAATATAATGAGATCATTGGGAAATATTATATCAAAGAGGGAATGTAACAATGGAATAATCTTTTAAACAAACCCTTAGCATATAAAAAATACAGTATGCAAGACAAGGCAGGTCAGTATAACTTCTTCGAGCTTCCTTGTGGTGTCAAAACTGTGAGATTGCCTCTGGCATCCTGGTCTTTCTCAATGGCCTCAAATAGGGATTTGAAATTTCCTGCCCCAAAGCCCTGGAAAAGGCACAAGATTGTACATGTTACCAGCATACATTTGAACTTCAAAAAAAAAATTAAAGTAATGACACTTGTATATTAATCTTGGCTACTGAATTAACCCTCCCTCCTCCAAAACCTGTGGGCAGCTGTTTTGGGACTTTAATCGAAGGGTTGCCAGTTCAAAAGCCTACGAGGTTGAGTAAGTTCTCCAAACCCACGCTGCGGTTGTAGAATATCCCACAGTACCAGGTGTAATGTGCGCTTTACCCCACTGTGTGTTTACTGTGTACTGAGTGTATTTCACTAACTTAAAACTGGGTTAAATGAGAAGACCATTTTTTTTCATCACAGGCTCTAGATTATAAATACTTATTGTAAATTTAATAATAATTTCCTTTCATTATGGTTGGTGGACAGTGACCTAATTGTAGTTCCCAAATGTTTTCTTCAAGCATGCCAAAAACACTCACAAAGTGGTTGTTCCTCTGGATGACCTCCAGGAAGAGGGTAGGCCGGTCCTGCACAGGTTTAGTGAAGATCTGAAGCAGATAGCCCTTGTCATCGTAATCCACTAAGATTTTCAGTTCCTTGATACAGTCAGATACAGTCAAACACAGAACACAAACATGTCAATATCAGAAAACCACAAGGGTAAACTAATTTAAGTTGCCTTAAAAAGCTTTTGCAACAGTGTATTCTATATTGTAAGTCTGAATAACTATATCCAAAATGCTATAGGGAAAACTTATTGACTACCAGTGGGAAATTCCAAGATCTGCTTAGCAAAATTTTCCCATGCCTCACCTGTAGCCTGTTGAGGTCTTCCTTCACTTTGATCTTGGCTGTTTTGAGGTTTTCCCGAAGGGTCTCATAGTAAGCGTCAGGTGCAGCAAGGAACTCCATTCCCCGAGCCCTCAGGTTCACGATCTGTCTCCATGCAAAACACATAAGGCAGATGTCAGGTCTAATTATGAGAACAGGCAAGATGGCTATCTGTCAATTATCTGTTCTGTCATAACAGATTCCTTTACTATGATTCTTGTCTGAGGCAAGCTGAGACACACTCACCGCTTGTATGATGTTGGATGTGTTCAAGGCAATGTGCTGAACTCCAGGGCCACCATTATAGTCCACATATTCCTGTTGGAATAAGTGTGTTCATACATTTCACACTCACAGCACGTCTTCAAAAGACAACAACAGGGAGGAAAACAGTGCATTTGTTCAAAGAGAGTTCAAAGTGGAATTTCAGTTGTACGTGGAATGTATTTCATTCATGGATGATAAATAGTTGCAACAAGTAAGTGACATTCAGCCCATTGTCAAGGCCATTTAGCCTATGCAAATGGAAACTAAAGGTGTCCGATTTAAACAAAGATGTACAACCAGCAACCTGTTGCATTTTGTCTATGTGAAACCACCTATCCAGTTATCCAGACTGCACTGCACCTGAATTTGTGACATCTTTTTCCCAGGGGCTGGCTCATTGATGGGCATCTTGATGGTCTCCTCATAGTTGGTGACAACGATGGATCTGAGTGAGCTGTACTGTGTATGGATCTGCTTGTCGTCTATGGACCAGAAGCGGTGAAACATTAGGCACTTCTGATACCTAGATGACAAGTTGGACCAGAAGAAAAACTGGTGTCAGTAAAACCTTTTTTTTTTTACCACTATTCAAACTATTTATCAAACTAACAATGAACTGAGTAGATTAAATGAAGAGAGAGAGATACCCACCAGTCAGATATTGGTACCATACTATCATCTGGCTGGTTCCCCACAATGTGGTCAATGAAACTTAGACCGCCTGGTGGCCTATAATTATATTGTGGTGGTGAGAGTTCAATAAATTTAGCAAATGCATGGCTTTGTGTGAGAAGTTATGATTCTTCAACAGGTTTATCTTCTAATAATTTCATTAGCCAATCACACTTTCCAGCTAACTCATTAATACATCCATTCTTTGTCAATAATGAAAAAATCCTGTCAGGTGTGCTTGGTCAGTGCTTCACTCACAATTTGGGGAGCAGAACATCATGGAAAAGGGGCTCTCTGTAGCCAGGCAGGAAGAGACCTTTGTAGGGTGTCAGGAATTCTACCAATGTATGCGTTGTGTCTCCATACTGGGAGAGGCAGGAGGCAGACATACATTAAGATCGGCGTTATTTCAAGTAACCAACGAAAACACCCCAGATGACAATTACATCCATCTGTGTTCAGTGTGCCTTACTGTTTGAATGATGGCATATTTGACTTTTCCGTAAGTGTCCTGCTCCACCCAAGGTTCTCGTACAATGACGGCACCTCTTTCCTGAGCCGTCTGTAAATATTGAAGTAACAGATCACAGTTAAAACCTCAGAACAGGGTCACTTTATATATTGTGTACATGTGAGTTTATTTCAGGACAAATTGATGAACAAGATATATTGTAATTTGTTCTGAAATAAGTTCTGAAAAAAAAAAACTTTCCAGTGTGAGGTCTGGCTTATCAAGTAAAAGTAAAAGGTAAAATTTATGTATGACTGGCATGAAAGACTACCTTAACTAAAAAGTCACAGTCCTCCACCTGAAAGGCGATGTCTTTGACCCCATCACCATGCTTTATCAAGTGCTCTCCCATTTCTGTGAAGAAAAGAATGATAAGTTTTTATTATCTGGTAGTTCAGTAAAAACACCCAACAAAACAACAAAAAAGCAAAAACAAACCCTCATTCCCAGGATTTAGAGGGGACTGGAAGACAAATACAATCTGTGTGGACAAAAGAGAAGACAGATTAAAGATCACATCTATTTTGCATAAACCCAATGTACACAAGCATACTGTTTACGTGACACTCAGGGCAGTGGTCCTGTGGGAGTACACACCTTATCCTGTTTTATAGCATGAGACACTACTTCTCTACTGCCAGTCTCCAGACCCTTGTATGCCATTGGCTCAAAGCCCATCTTATCACAGTAGAACGAAGCCGCCTGTAAAGAGAGCATGAGGTCAGATCATTGTGTTCATCAGTCATTTCAAAAATGGATCTACAAAGTATAATTTTATTTAATTGTCAAAATTTGCATAAACATTTTTCTTATTAAAATATTAAGTATAACACCACTCTATTTTCACATCACCCTATTTCCTTAAATGCATGTACACTGGGAGGATGACAAAAAAGTACACCTCACCAATTTCACGATTTTAAGTTTAACATATTTTTAATAATACATGAAGTAAAAATGCCTCTACCCATTCTGATCAAAGTCTGTTATTGATCTTTCAAAAAAAAAGTCAGCATGGATTGTTACCTGTTTGGCATTGCCCACCCAAAAGGTAATATGATGAAATCTGAGAAAACGTCCCCTCTCGTGCTAAAGTGGCATATGACAAATATAATCTTAGCAGTTTTGCTAAATTGACAGCATTATGTCACATATTAATAGTTTAATCAAAGGGAATCCTTGAGGAATATTTCAAAATAACCTCCTTACCTTTTCTCCCTTGTCTGTGTAGGAAGTCTAACGGAAGGAAAAAGAGGAGTTTAATTGAGAAAGAGGAGTCGGATATATCATGGCAAAAATGTCTTCTTATTGAAGAAAAATAAGTCTATCCCATTAATATGCATTAACAAGTCATCATAAGATTGACATTTGTATTTTTTGGATTGACATTTTTTACATGCTCTCATCTTGTAAATCACTATTCCATCACTGTAGAAATGATAAATGCAGGATGAGTAAGTTCCAAAGATGCTGTGTCATTTCAGGAACTAACTCACCATGATGTGGACAGCGGTAGGCACCTGTAACGGTCAAGAGGTACCAGGATGGTCTAGAGCACTGGCCTGAGGCATGTGCACACAAATAAGTAGTGGCCGATGGTCCCCTGTTGATTGGTCTGTGGGTCAACACCCCCTGTCCTCTGTCTAACCCCTCCTCCCTGCCATAGGTAATTCCTAAAGGGGGATGTTGGCCCATTGCATCCCACCGATATTTGCCAGGCTTGCTCATTTGTCCAGTGTCCAGTGGCATATTGATTCTCGTCATTTCCTTATTTGGGGCGCCCACAAGCTCTTCCCTAATGCCTAAGGTCGTTTTCTGCAAAAAAAAAAAAAATGGTAGTTACGGAGTTGTATTGAGGAGGCCAATTTAATCAGTATAGTTTACAGATATTTTTGGAATCGAATAAGTCAATAAATTTCCGAGATCTGAGCTATGAAATTTGTGAGTCGGCTAATTGCTTTTTGCTTCAGCATCAGGGAGAATTCGATAGATAGATTTCAATAATTTCCACCACTAGAGGGAGGTGCAATACTGCCCAAACACAGGCAAGTGAGCATGAGATGCTTTTCAACAGAAACTTTTTTCTAGCCTATATATTATAGGTGCGTGTGAAGGCTAAATATATGTAGAATGTTCCTCTAAATACAAGCCATTTCTGCCATTATATCAACATCAATTATTTTTTCTCGATTTCACCCAATTTTCATTCAGGTTTGAATTAGGCTACTCTATAGGTTAGCACTGGATTGCTATAATCTTCCGTTTTACTTGAGTTTTAGGCCAAGCCAACATTGAATTAAAGTTCAGCCCTGCTCTAGTAGGCTAAGCTACCCATTTCGAGCAACTGCCCTGGTCATAAAAAGAGAAAGGTATTTTCAAACACCGGTGTTTATTCCATATTTGAAATGCTGTAATGAGGGATGCCGTTATTTTGGGACCTGACCCCCCCGCCCCCCCTTTCATACAGTATGCATTTGCCTTAGATTGACGTAGGCTACGCTAAAATTAACAAAACAATGCCCATTTATACGTGCCAGCTAGGCCAACTAATACTTGTGAAAAACTATTTATCCTAATTTTGGATTCTTTTATACTTTCGAAATGCACCTCCTTTCACCCAAACTTCCGAAAATGTCTTCATAATGACCACCTCACCACGCGCAGCATGAAGCATGTGATCAGATTGTGCCGCGCTGTGATTTTTCATTGGCTGAGATGTCGTGCCAGCAGGTCTGTGGTGCGTTCCTTTGATTCAGGACCTGTGAGTAGTAGCCTACAGGAAGAAACGCGACAATTCACCCAGCATTGAGCCAAAATACCTGGGCCAATACGACTGCTTTTTAAATATAACGCAAAAGCCGTTGCTATGAATAAGCATAAAGCGTCGTTTTGTGTACTGAGACTGGGAACAGGAAATAGGATCCCTACAGGCACGAGTAAATAAAATGGCGTTTTTTGCAAAATGACACGGTTATCCTGCATAATAACAATAATATTGTGCATACCCGACAATTAAGTCAATAATTTAACATAACTGCGCTGTAATAAACTTTCATCTTTTTATTTCAGGGAGCGCGTGAACGCAGCATTGAGTCTCACAAAAGGGCTCTGCCGCTCACATCGGTTTGGGATTGGCTTTGGTGTGGGTGTGTTCCTATCACAGCGTTCATACCATTCAGCTTCCGTACGTGAATCGCTACACGTACAGCTAACACATGACTCCAACCGGATAAAGTGCTATTGGTAGAGAACATTAAAGGAGTACATTGTGCATCTCTCCTATTGGTCAAATTTATGTTCGTTTTTCTAGACTGGTTGTAATTGCAAGTGAATGCGGAAGTTGTGGAGTGTACTGAGTCACCGTTGTATCAGCTGACTCTTTCTGAGTGAGTAGCTCATTTTATGTGATTTCACAGTGTAATTATATACATTTGTCAGTCTTTTCAACGTTACATAACAATGTCACTAGCAAGAGACGTGTAGTTATCTCGAAGTTTCATATTACCTAACGAGACTGTTCGAGGGTATTCCACCATTGCTACATTCCGCTAACGAATGATAGCTATCTTAGCTGCCTAGCATAATGGACTGAATAGCCCACCCGGCATGTTGGTGCTTTACTTGACTTACCGTTGTTTCGTTGTGTGATTGCATACTAAACAGAATCAAACACACTATGAGTGGAAATCACTATCCCTTCAAAACACTATGACCGCGAGCATAGTTTAAAAATACACATTTTGCTCAGTGACCACAACATGTCAAATTGCCAAGAAAATGTTCGCTATTTAAACTATTGTGGAAGCGTGCCAATATCACTTACTCGTGAGCCCATTGTCACCGCTCCCACACGCCAGTGTTTGACTGGGCCTACAAATGATAATTGTATATTTAAGCAATATATATTAGAAATCAGTTAACACAAATGTGGAGGCTTCGAAATCCGACACGTTCCGTGAGCTACAAAATGTATTGAGTGGACATTTAGCGGGATACGCTGCTGCTTTTAAGATGCCTGCACTGACTAGGGCTAACGTTACAACACTAAACGCTTCTCTGCATTCCTTTGCACATAAAGAAACATTGTTTGTAGAACAGATGCTTCCCAGCAATTCTTGTGTTCTATGAAACCATGCGGTTAGAGCATCAATTACGTTACACAGCCGTCATTAGAATCATGGCTAGGTTACTTGTGTATGAACACGTTAATGTTATTGCCATTCCCACGCAGTAGGGTAGAGTAGCCAGTTAAGTGAAAGCTATTTTCAACGGTAGTTTAAAATGAGTTTCGGCTACCTTATGTACGGCGTCAATCTCGACATCGCAACCTGTTGTGCAGCACTGGCTGAAATGCCTAATTGATGGAGAACGATCATGTTACAGGTCAGACTGCACTTAAAATAACTCTCATCCGTGACGCTGGTCACCCGCACAGGATCTAGGTCTAGCTTGTTAGTTTCTGACACAAGTAACTTGTAAGTACTGTGATCGTATTCAGTAACCTATAGTGTAGTAAACATGGCAAAGATGTTCTAGGTTTGTGCAAGATGTGATTGCACTAAGGATTTATTATTTAATATACAGGGCGGGAGTAGCCTTGATCAAGAGATTAGTCTTTTTCAGTTTATGCATGTTTTTTTTTTTCACTCAGTTGGACAAAATAGACAGTTTTCACAAGAGCATTTGTTGAGGAGCAGCCCTTAACGGCTGACTCATCTCTTTGTCTTGTCTTGGAGAGATGAGAGCTGTATTATGTTGGATTTGGATGCCTTCAGCATGGCTAGTTATGGTTGTACCATGTTTGTTAAAGTGCTCCAGCTTCAAACCCATAAAGTGGGACTGAGTCAGTGGAGTAAGTTAATTTGTGTGTAGAGATTTAGGCCTATTTACCTAGTCTAGTCTTGACCAAAGAGTGTGATTCAGTTGGAATGTCAGTAACTGCTGTAACTTTGATTTATATTTTAAAATTCTTGGATATCCTGAATCTCCTGAATAATAAGCAGCTCTTTCTAAGACATACTGGTAATAATTAGCCTAGTTTGCTAGATGGTTTTTAGCAATGCTGTCAGGGTCAGGGTAATATTTTTTGATTAGGCAAGTACACTATTATTCCATCTGTACAGTGTGACTGACATTCCAATGACTTGACCTCTGTATCCTGTTACCATATTAGATAAAGTATGGTCTGGACCCATGTGAAAATATTATACTGTTGTTGTCACGTGTTGAACTTTGCAACTTCAGATCAAGATTTGATAGGGTAGGGCAAAGATGCATCCAAAGGAGTGTCTGGGTATGTGTAGTTGTTGTTAACTTGTCATCGATCAGATTTACTTCAGTGAGTGGACACCACCAGTCTTAGAAATGCAAGAAGTGAAACCAGGCAAAAGTCTTCTTAAGAAAAATGTGAAGTGAAAAACAAAATGGAAATCTTTGACCTACCCTAACCACAGGGCATGTTGCCCTTGATAATTCACTGACTTCTGCTTTTTGTCACTGACATTCTAGACAAGAACAAACCCATGACCAACCGCGGTGTTGTGTGTAGACTTTCTGTGGGATTTTACTTTTGGCCTTTAGGCTTCCTGGCCTAGCAGCTGCGTTTGTTTTTTTCACCGCCTGTCTTCTTTTTTCTATGGTAGCAACATCAGTTGAGACCAAATGAATGATTATCGTACTAGATGAAGGGGATGTCCGCTTACTGCTTTATCTTTAAGTCAAATTTAATATTGGCACTGATTTCTCAAGGCTTCTCAAAAGTGTTGTCATCATTATATTTTTCTTCATAAAATCAAGTGTGAATTTCTGTCTTTCACTGGAATGCTTAAACTGCTGATACATTGCAACAGCGGATGCATTGATCCAGAAGATGCCAAAATGCATTGTTTGCATAGCATGGAAGCCAATATCACTTGTCCAGCACATTCCTCGGAGTCACCTACTTTACTTAGGACACCTTATTTACAACACAATAGATCAATAGTTTGCTATTGTGTGGAAGAAAACATACATTTACTGGTAAAACTTTTCTCTGGATTGATTTAATATCTTTAACTTTTAAATCTGTGTTTATAAGTTATCTTAACCATGGCATTAAGGGGTCTTTCTTTGAGCCAGGTCGTGCCACAAAAGAATGAGTAGCACAGTTGGTGTCAAAGGCCTCCTGGCTCAGTCCTTCTAGTCCTTTGAAGTGAAAATGTCCTTTAACAAAAGAGTTATTCAGCTCATTATACATGATTATGCACGGTTATAACAGGCACAGTGTTGCGTGGTATGGATGAACTTTTTGTAATCAAAAAAGGACACTTTACAAGTTATCACGCCCTCAGCTCTCTAACTGTGTACAGTCGAGTCGAGTATTGCACTGTATTCAGTTAAGTGTTAAAAAAGATAAACCAAGCACACTGTGAAATGAGTGCTTGCGAGTGTCTTATACATGTGGTGTGTTGGGAGTGAAATAAGGTCTTTGCAAGCATAGACCTGCCTGGTACCACAGAAAAGTGCAGATGAAGGAATCTGAGTTATGTGTTGGTTCATAATTGTCAGAGACCTGCTGTCATATTTCTTGGTGTGGAAAAAAATGATGGCCGTTTCTATCTAGCCGTCTCTGGTAGTGGCTCAAAATTGAGTTTTAACAAGTCATATTCCTTATAATTTTAGTTTTTAGCCATTCTGCTCCATGCATCTTTTCTTTTTTGTCTGGCCTAATCTGCATGCATTTTTTGCTGTCCATTTTTGCTGTTCGGGTCCTTGATGAGTGGTGAAATGATGACGTGAAGCCAATCTAACAGTTGTTATGTGTTCTGGTAGTTAAAGTAACTTGTCATGTGTCCACCGGGAGCAAGTATCAGCGTGTGTGGGTGTGTGAGAGAGTGTGTGTGCGCGCGTGTGTGCGCGCGTATGAGCGTGAGCAGGAGCGAGCGCCAGTGAGAGACGTCACTGCCTTGATTCTAATAGGAGCGGGCAGGGGAGGAGTGTGTTGCCACTTTAGTAGCAAACTAGCAGCCCTCTGTGTCCCAGCAGGAGAAAAGCTCTGAGAGGAGTTTTTTTTTTTTTTTTTTTTTGCCTGTGCTAGCTTTTTATCTACAGGACGCACTAAACAGCCCTGGGTCCCAAAACTTGGTAAGAAACATTAGCTTCTCGCCAGGGGACAGGGTCGAATGAGCATAGCATTTCAGTGTAGTTTGAAACGCTAACAAACCTTTTCTTTTCCTTGGCACAGCTTGTTCAGAGGGGGGTGTGTCAAGGGATAGAGCATGGGGACGTTCGGTATGGAGGAAAAAGCCAGCTTAAGCACATGAATTGAAAACAGCACTTTGCTGTTTGATAGTACTGGTCAACCCACTTTGTCATTGTGTAGATATTCAATGGCAGCTTGAATGTTAACTTTGAAACTTCTGTGTGCACCATGCTTACTCTGAGGTCTGGCATGCCGTCGCCTTTCACCTGAAGTAATTGAGTGCCTTATCGGTCATTTGAATTGAGTGCCTCATCGGTCATGTGGTTAGACGTGATGATGGTTGTAAATATTAGGCGTATTGTGTTTGTTCTCGGCAAACAGTGTGGTTAGTGGCTAGTTTGAACCTTGTGACCAATTCAGGAGCCCAAGAACAGATTGTGGACTAACATGTGGTCCAAAGTTTTAGTTACATGCTCTGTTTTCACTTTTCCTGGTTTGCAAGCGTATAGCACGTTTTACCATAGAATGCAATGCAGCCATGTGATGTTTAGATGTTGGTTATGTAAGCATGGGTGTCAAAACTGCGCCCAGGGTAGACGGGGGTGGATGGACTTGTCATTGTTGTGAGTGTTTGGCAAGGCTCTGACCACAAGTGTGTTGTCCGCTACAGGGCCTGCAGTGCGGCCGGAAGCCTCGGATATGGAAGTCATTTCATTGTTGCGTAGTCATTTCCTCAGCAATGCTGGCAGGGGCTCTGGATTCACTACGTTTTTATTGTAAATTCCTTTGAGTGGAGCTGCAAGCTGATGCAGGCACCGCCTCAAAAATCTGATTAACTTGTTGCAAGATCGAACACGCCGTGCCATTGCTGGAAGCAGGACACACATGCTCCTCACTAGCAGTTTAGTAGGCCACTCACAATGATCTATGGAGGCCCAAGGAATTCTATAAAAGCCCAACTGTTTGGATTGAAACATGTGCATTCCGACAGACAGAACTTCTTTGAACTCTTTAAGTAGTTGCATGATCAACAGGTTACAGATTTGTCCTTTGATAGCCATAAATTTGTCCGAGTCAAAGTGAAAGTCTAGTGTAAGTGTTTCGTTTTGACAAGCAGTAGGCCTACAACACCACGTGCGCACACACACCCACTTATCTTTGGAAATCATCGACCTGCGATAGATTACTCCGCTGTGCCACATACACTCAAAACAAACTAGGAATTGAATTTGTGTCAATTGACCACACCAGTAAGCACAGTTAAAGCTGCAAGAGGGATGACTGATGGGATTTTATAGACCTGTTTGATTATTATTAGGCTCTTTAAGCCATTCAAAGGTCTTGAATTAAGTCACTTCATGAAAACATGACATTATCCCATCGACTGCAGTCATCCTGACAAAGATTTCCTTTAATTAGTCAGAAGTGTTTCTCTGTTCAGTCAACCATGTGGTGGTAGTGCACTGCCTTTGGTGTGATGGTTCACATGACTTGTAATCATGAGTTCTTTAAGAAACGCGATGATATGAGTGGACACAGGTTTAATCTTTGAATCTATGAATTATTTTTTATTAAATACTGTTTAATAGCCCGTAGTCACAATTCATTAGTCTGTTTCGACCGAGTGTGTGTGTGTGTGTGTGTGTGTGTGTGTGTTTTTGTTAATATATTTTTACTGCTTTCACATAAAGAAGTACACACCAAACAGCAATGCAATATGTAAAATGTAACAAACCAATAACTAACAACAAAAAACAGACAAACAAACAAGGGGGTTAGACTTACAGTGCTGGCTGAGATACTTATATATTTACAAAAAAAAAAAAAAAGGCTACATAATACATATCATGACTTTAGAGACGCATCAAGTGTTTGAAGAAAAGAAAGCTATAGCAGTGTGTGTGTGTGTGTGTGTGTGTGTGTGTGTTTTTTAAAGCCCCTGTTTTTCTCCCTTCCCCTGAACTTGTCTTCCTACTCACTCACTCACTCTCTCTCTCTCTCTCTCTCTCTCTCTCTCTCTCTCTCTCTCACACACACACGCACACACACACTCACACACACACACACACACACACACACACACACAATCCTTCTGTAAGTTCAGTGCCTGAGAGAGAGTTTTGCTTTCTCTTACCCGTAAATCGGTGCTTATCCCATAATAGGATCATAGTGGCTGCTGGGTAGGGTAGGTTAGTCTACTGTAAGACCTGGCTAAACTTTACTTGTGCCCATGGTGTGTATGTTTGTACGTACGTGCATGCGTGTGTGTGTGTGTGTGTGTGTGTGCGTGTATGTACCGTCATGCCCTCCCCGTGCTGGAGAGTACTCTGTACTTAATTTGGGCGCTTCAGTTGGCCTGTGCTGACTGCTGTCTGGACCGTCTCCCTCTTTGACTTGCAGGTTATCCAATGCGCCATTCACAACAGCAAAGCCTAATGCTGCGGTGTGCGCACATGTCATAGAATGGAACATTCTTTTACCACGTTGTTTGTACATCAGAAAACGTTAAGGAGCACGTTTAAAATGAGAAAATTCCTCATCTACGTACCATGGCAGTAAACAATATGTATTGTGGCTTGTGTGTACATTGAATCCATAGTCTTGCAGCATTAACTCAGTTTTTTTTTCTAATGTGTGTGTGTGTGTGTCAGGACTATCTGAAATGGCAGCAACTTAGTAATTATCTTCTGACTGTGTGTGTGTGTGTGTGTGTGTGTGTGTGTGTGTGTGTGTGTG